>OLKM01003437.1:0-12375 GCA_900291075.1 Melanogrammus aeglefinus | reverse complement strand
CTCTTAGGAAGTCTGAGGGTGTCCATGGTTCTGGTACTACTGAACCAGGTCTTTCCATCACCTGGGAATTTCTTCGAGAAGGAAACGGGGTAAGGGCGTGTGGCGTAAGTGCGCCCCACAGTCCTTCATGTCCCGGTCCTCCCTGAGGCTCATCATGTCCGTCCAAGATTCTCCATTCCTCCAGGATATCTACTTCGACGTCTCGCTCCCCTATCTCAGAGGCAGCCGTTCTGCTCATTTCCTATTTTTATTTATTTTATTTTTTATATCGCAACTTTTAGGGGGAATTTTTACTCTTAACACAGGTTACTCCTTTTTTAACCTAAATTATATTTAGGTGGGATTTTGTTTTCTGCAAAACTAACTTATTTTACTTTCTCCTATTGAAACTTCTAAGTGGACTTTTATTTATTTAACTCAGGTTGCCTCTTTATTAATTTGAGTTTTATCTTTATCCAGGATTACTCTCCTATCAAACTCGCTATACTTAATTTTACTTACTGTACGGGGGTTAACCCGCTTTACCAGGTGGAATGTTATATTTTATCACAAACCAAATTATTCCATGACAAACTATAACTCCTTTACTAACCTGCTTTATCTAACTAGGGAAGGGGCAACCCTTTATTACCAGGTGGGAAAGAAGCTCTATTTAAGAATAACTCCGTTGACAACCTATATAACTAGGTGGAATAATACTCTCGACAAATATAACTCCTCCACCAACCTGTTTCAATACCTTAGGGGGCCAACCCTTTTATTACCGGGTGGAATGTTATTTCCTATCACAAACTAAATTATTCCATGACAAGATATAACTCCTTTACTAACCGTCATTAATGGGGGGAGGGGTAACCTTTTTTACCAGGTGGAAACAAGCTCCATCAAGAATGACTCCGTTGACAACCTATATAACTAGGTGGAATATCACCCTCAACGAATATAACTCCTTTACCACCTGCACTATTTACTATAAGGAGGGGGGGAAAGAGGGGAAAAACTTTTTCATCCAGGCGACAAACAAGCTTTTATCACAAACCAAATTATTCCATGACAAAATATAACTCCCTTGCCAACCTTTATAAATAAGGGGAGGGAAGACCTTTTCGACCAGGTTGGAAACAAGCTCTATCAAGAATGACTCCGTTGACAACCTATATAACTAGGTGGACTATCACCTCGACAGATATAACTCCCTTGCCAACCTGCTCTATTCACCATATGGGGGGGGGGGGAAACCCTTTTTTGCCAGGTGGAAAGAATTATCCCGACCAAGAAATGACACCGTTGTCACCTCCTAGACAGATAACTACTCTTTTCACCAGCCTGCTCTATTTACAATACAAAAAAGGGGGGAAGGGGAAGTGGGAAAAACCCTCTTTAACAGGTGGGAAACAAGCTCCACTAAGAAATGACTCCGTTACGGACCTTTACGACGAGGTGGATTGTCACCCTTAGACAGATATAACTCCCTTACCCACCTGCTATACAATATGAAAAGGGGGGGGAAACCCCTTTTTTCCAGGTGGAAATGTTATTTCCATGAAGTATGACTCCGTTGACAACCTTACTTCTCAAGGTGGAATATCACCTTACACAGAATATAACTCCTTTACCAACCTGCTTTAATAAAAAAGTTTAGGTGGCTAACCTATATTATCCTTAACGATTATTTAGATAAGGCTGTCCGGTTTTCCGAACCAGACAGGCCTCGTCCAATAATATATATGTTGGCCTGGCTTTTTAGACCAGTCGGACCATGTTTTCACTTGAAAACTGAATCGAACAATGTGTGGAACGTTGCTTTTAACAACAATTGATCCAATAATATATACGATGGCCTGGCTTTTTAGACCAGTCGGACCATGTTTTCACTTGAAAACTGAATCGAACAATGTGACGGAGCGTTGCTCTCAGCGTAAATAAGCCTATCTATCTTTTTAGCCTATTTTAGACTATTTCTATTTCTAGGTGTGCGGTTCGTGCACTGGACTGCCTAGTTCATTCGACTAGTCACAGCCCCACGTTGGGCGCCATGTCGAGTGTTGGCACCGCACGCGCGGTGATTTATAGGAACTGTTGCGCGCGACGCACACACCGCTCCGCAGAAGCGCGGTTTTGTGTGTCTCTGGGTGTCGCACGCACGCTCCCCGGGACCAACCTAGGTCGAGACCCTCTTGTCTCCGTGCCTCGTCGGCTTCACGGAGGCGCTCGGTCCGGCTCGGCTCAGTCTTAACTCGGTCCGACCCAGGTCACTCTGTTAAGTCCCTTCACAATATGAAATAATGATGTATCCTTTTGCCTTGTGAATTTAAACAAGAACCTCTTTTATGCCTCTGCCTTGTCACCCCCTTATACACGTCTGTCACAATCGGCCGTTGTCTGTACCATGCGCCACTTACCGTGAGGGGATCGGCTGGGAGAGCGTGTCGTTCTGCTTTGCCTGTTGTCGAGGTGTCGACAGGGAAAAGGACTCGAACGATTGGGTTAACCTACTACAAATGTAGTAAGGTAGTTTTATTTTTAGGTCCAATAAAAAACAATAGCTTCTACAACTGAGTATAGATTTTAAGAAAGAAAAGACAGTAAAAAGAAGGAGAAAAGTAGATAAAAAATGGCCTATTTAAATGTACCAAAGCTTTCCCAAGTAGATCTTGCAGATGAGTGTCTGAGTGTATGATATGTACCAACGTAGGTGATTCCTATAGTTGGGTGTCTACGTGTCCTATAGCTGAGTGTCCGGGCATGGACACTCCGTTGAGTGAGTTGAGTGACCGGGCGTGGACACTCCGTTGAGTGAGTCGAGTGTCCGGGCGTGGACACTCCGTTGAGTGAGTCGAGTGTCCGGGCGTGGACACTCTGTTGAGTGAGTTGGGCGTATAAAATGTAGGTTGTAGGCACTGTAGTACCAGTGTCTGTGCGTTATTAAAGGGTCTGTCAGGTAAATCCCGTTGTAGTTGTGCCGATGTAACTCTCGTGCCCCAATACACCGCACGACCCCGAGAGTTATCCTTATGCACGGCCGTTCAGCGTCCTCCCAGGAGGCGCTTGTCGGCGCAACTCTCGTGCCCCAATACACCGCACGACCCCGAGAGTTGCCCTTGTGTGTGTGTAAGAATGTGCTAGTGTCCTCCCAAGAAGAGCTTGAGGTTGGAATTCTGAAACTAAGCTAAAAAGAATAGAGTCTGAACCGAGCGTTACGGTATCAGAGTACCTAAAGATGGAAAAAGCTATTGCTATGCAGGCCGCAGTTTCTCTGAGCAGAGGGAGAGGAGCACACAACACCACACCAACAGCAGAGCCCCCAGAAAACCAAAAATCAACTAACAAAAACCGAAAACGCGCGCGTTGACTCTCTGCAGATCTCCCTTTTTAACCGTTCCACTAACAAATATCCCTTTGTTAAACCTTCCCAAGTTTTCCCTTATTTTGCCCGAGGGCCAACACAAGATGTTTGAAGCCATGTACATGTCATCACGTGGTGGGTGTTCCTACATCATGGGGTCTAAAGGGACACATGTTCTTTGTATTCCTCCAATGTTTTCTCCACAAGGAGATATGTTTAAGCATTCAATTTACTACATAAAAAGGGTATATAATGTAAATAGTTGGCTCTATGATAAGACATCTTAAGGCACACATTTTCCTAACACACAAGAAGTTAGTAAGTAATTTACTCCATCATATATATAGGCATACAAGAAGTTAGTAAGCAATTCACTCTATCATAAGATATATAGAAAGATAAGAAGTTATAAAGTAAACAATTTACTTTATCGTAAGATATATGTAAGCAAATAAGAAGTTATAAAGTAAGCAATTTACTTTATCGTAAGATATATGTAAGCAAATAAGAAGTTATAAAGTAATCAATTTACTTTATCATAAGATATATGTAGGCCAATAAGAAGTTATAAAGTAATCAATTTACTTTATCATAAGATATATGTAGGCCAATAAGAAGTTATAAAGTAAACAATTTACTTTATCATAAAGATACGAGTAGGTATACCAAAGAAATTATAAAGTAAGCAATTTACTTTTATGCAAGATATAAGTAGGTATACCCAAAGTTATATATGGTGAAGCCTTTGTTGAACAGCATGCTACAGTATGATTCTGAAGTGGTTCTGGAACGGCTAGGTGCATCAATATAGTGAGTCCTGTCGGGACACACGTCAGGGTGAACGTTTAAGAAAAACATATAGAACTGTCGTCGTTTCAGCTCTCTCGGTGCTCCCTTGCTGGCAGTATCACTATACTGTCCTCATGTTTCACAAAAATAGTTTTGAGAGACGTTGTGAGTCTTTGTACGTTGCTTAAATTCTCTCAAACGGTTGGCGGTAAAGATCAGGTCACGGTAGGCCACGGAGGCAATGAGCTCGAGTTGAAAAAGAAAAAATTTACAGCACCTGGTATTCCCAGGTGGTCTCCCATCCAAGTACTAACCAGGCCCTACCCTGCTTAGCGTCCGAGATCAGACGAGATCGGGAGTGTTTTTTTTTTTTTTTTTTTTAATCTCTTTTTGTTTATTTGTCATTCTTTCACCAGTTCACACATTTTAACATTCAACAGACAATGAAACATCCAATGCATTGCACAGCAGATCTCTTCACGGCTGTTAGCAAATGCCTTTCTATCTTTTCTCATTCTTCTTCTCCCTTCTGTATTTCCGGTCACGGCTTACAAGCAACTGGGCTTCCCAGTTAGGTCTCCCATCCAGGGTACTAGCCAGCTCCAACACGCTTTGGCTCCGAGGTTGGGCGCTTTCAGGATGGTATGGCCGTTAAGCCTCTTCTCCGATTCTTATTCAACGTCTGTATTTCCCGTCCCTGCTTACAGCACCTGGGCTTCCCTGTAGGTCTCCCATCCAGGTAGTAACCAGGCCCAACCCTGCTTAGCTTCCGAGATCGAACGAGATCGGGCGTGTTCAGGGTGGTATGGCCGTAAGCAAAAATTGCTGCAGCAAAACCAGGCTTTATACAGTAACACATAAGGAGTGAGAAAGCTGCTGAGGCCGAACGTTATACTTTTACAAAAACAATCATTAGTTTAATATAGACGGCAATAATTGATTCAGCAGACTCCTTATCCATGTAAACGATTATTGTGAAATATGAATTACTAAATTATCTGCAATACACTGCGCATGCGTGTGTGTGTGTGTGAGAAGTTAAATGTTTGTACCAAGGTTAATGGTTAAAGTGTCAGAGAATGGGTGGGTATTTTGGCCGTCCTCCCATGATCTTAAGTGCGTGTGCGTGTTCGTGTGGGTGAACGTTTAAGAAATATAGAACTGTCGTTTCAGCTCTCTTGTGCTCCCTGCTGGCAGTATCACTATACTGTCCTCATGTTTCACAAAAATAGTTTTGAGAGACGTTGTGAGTCTTTGTACGTTGCTTAAATTCTCTCAAACGGTTGGCAGTAAAGATCAGTTCACGGTAGGCCACGGAGGCAATGAGCTCGAGTTGAAAAAGAAAAAGCTTACAGCACCTGGTATTCCCAGGCGGTCTCCCATCCAAGTACTAACCAGGCCCGACCCTGCTTATCTTGCGAGATCAGGCGTGTTCAGGGTGGTATGACCGTAAGCAATTATTGATGCAGCAAAACCAGGCTTTATACAGTAACACATAAGGAGTGAGAAAGCTGCTGAGGCCCGACGTTATACTTTTACAAAAACAATCATTAGTTTAATATAGACGGCAATAATTGATTCAGAAGACTCCTTATCCATGTTGAACGATGATTGTGAAATATGAATTACTAAATATATCTGTAAATACCACTGCGCATGCGTGTGTGTGTGTGAGATGTTAAAATGTTTGTACCAGAGTTAATGGTTAAAAGTGTCAGAGAATGGGTGGGTATTTTCCGCCGTCCTCCATGATCTTACAACCCCGTCTCACAAAAAATTCGTGACACTGTTCACGTTATTTAATCTATTTTTCGTGATCAGCCGACACCGTATTTCAAAATTTTCGTGTCCAGAAGCCACAAATTTCAAAAGCTCATGTATCATCAATGGAAGTATTTGTCGTGTCACTGAGCACGACTTCCAAACTAAGGTTCTGTCCGGCAGCGTTCTCCCTAACGTCCCTGAAGAGACTCTCCGTACAGAACATTGATTGTTACCAGTGTTTATATTGAAATTTGTCTGCGATAGCCTAACAATGTGACAGCTTTTGGCCACCCGTTTCTACTTAATTGTCTGTGATAACTAACAATACGACAGCTTTTGGCCACCCGTTTCTTACTTTCGCCTTGATGATTCTGAGAAATTGTACAATTCACGGATATATTAAAATGCAGGTGGGCTGCTCTGTAGGCAAACCGCGAAGGAAACAAGGATAGCTGCTTCATCTGTTCTTTTTAGAATGGTATGTCTTGATGTTTATTGTACCTACACCATCTATTGTCTTGTTCTTGGCTAATGTGCAAGGACGCTGGAAGTAGTGGTGGGGGTATTGGATTGTTGCATTGGAAAACAGAGTATTTGTGTGACGTTGGTTTAACTAAAGCCAAGGGACATAATAACTGGTTAATGCGCGACATTGTTTTTGTTTGTGCCGCTTTCTCTCTCCGTCAACAAGAGCTCATGCTCTTTCTTCAATTGATCCAATGAACTTTTTATTTGTTTTAATTTGTATTTCTTACTACGATCTACGGATAGTCGGATAGTACACACACGCACACGCACACGCACACACAACACACACACACACACATCCAGACAAAGCATCATGGAAAAGCATGTCTCCGTCCGTTAGATAGCCTATTATTAAATAGCCACACAAGAATATGGCAAGTGAAATTGTTCCTAATTTTTCTCTACACTCTGACATAAATTGATTGATAGCGTTGAACAGAACAGGACACATAAGCCACGCATAAAAAACACAATCGAACAAAACAGGACGGGTCACGTGAGCTGTTTTGTGTGCCGATCAATTGTGAGGGCGTGGCTTTATCATAAAAAAAGCGAGGCTTACCTGCCCAATCAGGGAACGCGCAGCACATGGCTAATGAAAAATGATATAATAATTCTATGAGAATAATAATTATAAAGTAGAGAATTAAAGTAGGAGATGTGTCTGGTAAAAGACAAAAAATTAATGTTCTGCTGTCTCAGAAAATCGCGGAGTTGAAACGAAACTTAACTGTCGCCAGGCTGGCTGACTTGAGTTGGAGCAGCAAATAGCCTAAATTAATAAATATTGTTACTAAATAGAAGTAGGCCTAATGTGTACGTTGTGTTGTGTGATTTTCCTACTTGCCTACAGTAGATTCTGCGCTCTGAACGCCACTAACTGTTCTGTAAATAGACCTACACTATCGCCGATCACATGAATCACCCCACCCGGCTTCTTTTTTTCTTTTTTTAATTTTTTGATATGATTTTCGGCAAACCGAAAATCGTTTTATTCGGTTTGCGGCCAGGGGAAATACTCGTATTCTGATTGGCGTGCATTCAACTCCTGGTCTGAGCTTTTGTGCGCATTCGCTTCTTCTCGGCCTTTGGCTAAGATCAAGTGTAGTATCTGTTCTTATATTCAAGTTACATATCTGATACGTCCCTACCCGTGACCATAATTGGAAATAATTAATATTGGAAATAATATGTCGGTGTAATCTAGGGAAGGCGAACTCCCTGGGTGTGTGATTGAAGATGGCTGGTTAAATCTGACGCAGACTTTTTTAAAAAGGCGGAGGAAAAACAAAAAAACAAGGGAAATAGATGCATGGTGGGCTGCAGAAAAGACTACAACGGTATTTTAAATTAACACAACAAGTTTGAATTTTAACCAAGAAATTAGATTAGTTAAAACGAATGTTGATGTTATCTGAAATCACAAGCAAAGGAATTTATAGTCAGAAGTAAAGAGACAGAAACACCTGAAGAAGGAGAAAAATGCAGTAATACTTTTTTAAGAAAATCATTAACAGTGCGAGGTATTTTTAAAGTTAAAAAACACAAATGGCCAACAGACCAATATTGACAAAGAAATAATGGAGGAAATAGAAGTTTTATACGATCTGGTACAGCGAAAAACAAAATAGAAAAATGAAGCAAAAAAACAACATCATAAACAACAATAGATAGGTAAAGTGCATTTTTAACCCATAATTTTAACCTTCTGGAAACTTCACAAATGCCTGTCGAAGTTTAGGGGGGGAAGGTCGCCGGGGGAGAGATGGCTTCCACTGTGACACTTTTATCTGACTTTCTGGACATTTATAGCCCCTGACATACTGACGCGTTTTTAACGACTTCCAACGACATAGACCGACAACAGACCAAACTTTAGATCAGGATAGTGAAATTATTGTACAAAAAAGACGACAAGAACGACCTGAGAACTGGCGACCATAACCCTTTTAAACGTTGACTGTAAACTTTTTAGCAAACTTTTAGCAAACAGAATGTCCATGTGTTTTTAGGGAGGTATCCACCCGGATCGAAACTGTGCATATCGGGAGAATATCACCGACAGCCTCGTACTGATTAGAAGACACCATCTGTTTTTACGAGACACGGAACATCAGACTAGTAGTCCTAAATTTAAGATTTCGAGAAAGCGTTTGATCGGGTCTCCGCAACAGTACCTAATTCCAGGTACTGCAAAAAATGGGCTTCCCAGAGAGGTATATAGAGTGGGTGGGATTGCTGTATAGGGACATCACACAGCAAATTTCTTGTTAATGGGAAACTCACAAAAGCAGTAGATTTGCGCTTGCGGGGTCCGTCAGGGTTGTCCGTTGTCTGCCTCCTCTTATGTGGCATGCATATAAACACTGCACAGGTCTTGAGAAGGGACCAAGGATTAAAGGGGTGGCCATACCGGCAGTGGGGGACTTTTTAGCATATGGTTTTATATATGGACGACGTCAACATTTTATGCACGGACCTTTTTATCAGTACACAGAACACTGGACCTGACTGACTGCTACGAGCCTGGCCTCTGGGTCCAAACTCAACAGAGGGAAGACCCACAAGCCCTTTTTTAACGGACCACCGAGGACCGACTGAAGATGACCGGACTCCCTGACCGTGAAACAGACTGACATAAAGATACTCGAGTCAAATTCGACAGGGAGGGGAGGGGACCAAAATTGGCCAGACTTGTAGGAAAGTAAGGCAGAGACTGGGATACTGGGGACTTAAGAGGACTGACAATAGAAGGAAAGGTTTTAATCATCAAAGCAGTGATTTACCTTTGCTCTTATTGATATGCTCTGTTTTATTCCACCAACAGAGACTTTTAGAAACTGGATCGAGCAGTGTTTTTTATTTCCTGTGGGGTCCAAGTGGGAGAGACTGAAGAGATTCAGAAATGAAGAAAACAAAAGGTAAAAGGGGAAAGACGGAGTCCCAGACCTCCACTGTTTTTAGAAGTAGATATCTGCAATCCACATAAAACGAGCAATGGCTCACCAGAGAAATCACATATCAATGACACGATTCTGGATGTGGGTCCTACCTAAAAAAAATTCCCGTTTTATATATCAGTATCATTAGGACACCAGTAATCAATTAACTTGTCAGAATTTCTACGCTTTAATTATAGAGTCAGTTTTAAAAACATTCTAAACTTAAAATGAGGATTTTAATGTTTAAATCAAACCATCGTTTTATATCGCAGAAGTGCAGGAGCGGGAACTCAGTGAGTCCAGTGCTCCCGGCAAGCTACGGCGAGCCCGCAACAGTCTGGCACAATGTTGAACCATCCTCCTCTGTCCAACAGACTCCGGACCCTGTCATGGATGGCAAGCTCACGAATCCTCCCAGTCAAGGCCGTCATGCACTCCCGGGATGGGCTGCATCCCCAACCTGCCCTTGACCAGGTGTGGCGTCGCCCTGAGTCTGTGAGCACCTGTTCTGGATGCAGCGCCTGGCTGTGAGACCAGTGGCAACGGCCGGCTCCCTACTAAATTCCCGTACTTACCAGCAGGAGAGCCCTGCCCCTGGAGGAAGAAAAAACCAGCCCCCCAAATCAATTATGGTTGTGCTGTATGGGTTGAGCCAAAAGAGTCAGCACCACCGACTTTCCCAAGCAATGGCTCACCCAGGCCCGCCATTAAAGACGCCATATGGCCTCCAGAAACCTGCTGGTAAGAGAAAGCACTGCAGATCCCCCCCGTGGCGTGATCTGCGGATGGCCGCAGCCAACGGCCAAGTGCTGGTGCTGCAACATGCCGCAGGCCTAGACACAGCTCACAAAGAAGAATCGCTTATCTGTGCCATATTCCGACACGGAGCGGACCACCACGCGGAAAGGTCGAGGCAGCGCGCCTCGGCCTCCTGCGAGGAGACCAGCGTGGGAAAGGAGCAGAGGGCGAGAGGAGATCTCTGAGCCACGAGTGTCACCGAGACGCAACTATGCTATTGAGAGGAGCCAGCATGGGTGTGGTTTGTTTATTTTTTTAAATGGGCTTCTCCCGTTGCCTGCACAGCGGTTTTAACATGTTTTTTTTTTTAAGCATCAACAAGATTTATAAAAATACAATGTATCCATGTAATTATTATATTTCTTTATCTTTTACTCACTACTAAGGATAAGATTGTTGTTTTGATTAAAATGTTTTTTAAGTGTGTATGCTTTTAAAACAATGACCGTAAAATGTGATATGAAGAGTAATAGTAATGAATAGGTGTCAATAAATTATTTTTCAAAAAAAAAAAAGAGAAAAATCTGTTCTTATCAGTTTAATATATGATACGTCCCTACGGCGGAGACCATATATTAAAGTTGTTTTTTGTGACACTGGAGAATGGAAGAAGGGGCTTGCTCCGTCCACTCCACGCATCGACTGGTATTGCAGTGCCGCCAGGACGGTGCGACCTTATCTCACTGTGAAGAATAAACTCCTCCTCAGAGAGTACACCCGTCCTCGGGTGGTAGTCAATAAAGCGTCATTTATAGATTCATTTAACGCACTCTTTACAATTATTCCAACGAGAGTATGTTGTTTAAGAAAGAAAAATGAGTCTTCTGTTGCTTTCAATAACTTGATCTTCCAGGTTTCCTTCGTTTATGCTTCCAACACCTGGATTGCAGAATCGCCTGTCATTGTGTCCTGTCTACAAGTTATTAAAGTCTCAGACATCTCCAAATGCTTTGCAAACCCGTTCTCACGGGAACACCATCTGCGCACCGTTCAGCCACCTGAAACTGTACAATTGTATTACTTTACCTGGAAGGGAGATACCATGATCCAAGAATGCTCACCCATAGCGAGGCTCGGCCATTGCCTGAGTCTGTTGCTTGACCGTGCGAATTCCCAAATTTGAATCTCGATTGCAATAATTTATCCTCTTAGTGGCGGACTGCGTTCGCTCTTCCCTATCATGTTTTCTTAAAGAAAACATTCTAATGACTGGCCTGACATCGCGCTGTCTACTTATCCATCCCAGTTTTTGCAATTTCTCCAAATCACAGCAACATCACGCACCAAAGATCAGTGTATTGTATTTTGCTTCAAATATGGAATCTAGTCTTGACATAACGTATTCATTAGTCATTTTTTTCAATCTTATAACTGGACTTCAATCATTGTTTCTGTATAATCCCATTCCTTCTGCCACGACAGCTCACCAAGCATGAGCTTATGCGGTCGGCCTTGTTGGGAGAGCCTGGGACATTACCACACCAAGGTGCTATAAGCTATAACTTCTTAGTCACAAATCACTCTCATGCCTCCGTTAGCCTGGATCACCTCCCTACCTTGACCTGCCAGCACCCTCTTGAGAACTTTAAGCCAACATCCCAAGACCCACAACTTCTCTCAAAAACATTTTGTGAAAGGAAATCATAGTAACACACCAGCAAGCACTAAAGAGATGCAGTGACTCGAAATTTCTTCATCTTCACCACACACAAACACGCCATACAGGGTGCTTGTTCTTTTTTTTGTTTGGTCTTGTCGGCGTTAAACCGCCAAGTGGGCGAACGTTCGAAACCTACACTATGTTGACATTTTGTGCGAATCGCTTCTTCACACACTGTCAGTATCTTTCTTAATCCAATAAATCTGATACGACTACCGGGGACCAATATTAAATTTTTTTGGAACTGGGAGATGGAAAAGGGCTGCTCCGTCCACTCCACGCTCGACCTGGTATTTTGCAGTGCCCCAGGACCCGTGCAACCCTCTCTCACTGTAGAAAAAATAAAGTCCTCTCAGAGTACACCCGTCCTCGTTAATCAATAAAGTCATTTATAATTCATTAACGCAACTCTTTACCAATTATTCCCCAACGAAGAGTATTGTTTAAGAAAAAACATGATTTCTTTCTGTGCCCGTTTCAAATAAAACTCTGATCTCCAGATTCCTTTTATGCTCAACACGCTGTTCAGAATCGCCTGTCGTCTTGTT
>OLKM01003436.1:21373-36557 GCA_900291075.1 Melanogrammus aeglefinus | reverse complement strand
AGCTCTATCTATCTAAATAATGTCAATATAGGTACAATATCATATATGGTATTATTCACGGGCCAAAGCTGATGTGCACCTCCAGACCGATCATTAATGAATTGCAACATCGACTGGCGTCGGGTTTCCTCCGGTGTCACTTGGCTCTTCGCACTTTCCTACATCAATTCTGTTAAGTGGACTCGAACCGCGCAGGCGCCCACTACCAGCGGCCGCCTCTTGACCCGCTGCCTGGGCGGATGGGGTGGTCCGCCTAGCTAGGCACCACATCCAAGTCTCTGTCAGGGCCCAGAAGACAGTGGTGAGGTCATGAAGGGAGTCCGATAAGCCGCGAAATGGAGTCTGCCTTCTGGACGCTGGGGCGAGTTGGCCAGACGTCCTCTCCATCACTTGCAGAAGATGCCAGTGTAGGTGAGGGGGGCGTGGGGTAGGCATAGGATTTAGTTTGGGGTTGCTGCGCGCAAAGTCGCAGGGATTCTATGGTGGTGTCTCTATGGGTGGAAATCCTGGACGCATATTGCCCGTCTGCTACTAGCTACGAATAAGGGATGAATTATCTCCTTGGACTTCCTCCTGGGACTAATTCCCGCACGCCAGAAGACTCCAACTAAGGTTTTTGTTTCCGCCGGGTCTGCACCGTTTGAAAGGGATCTCGTGAGCGCTAATAATAACTACGTCCTTCTTAATCGCCACAAGAAAGCTCAGGCAGCCTTTAGCTTCCGCCCATGAACAGCATCAAGCTGTTGTTGTTCACCTTGTGACTGAAACTATTGAGCTTCAACAAACCTCTTACTAACAGCAACAATCAACAGCAGCAAAAACCCACCCAACACGCCAGCCAACAGCGTTAAGTTAATACTAAACCACAACGTTGTATACACAACACTAAAAGTTCTCAGTGCAAAAGATCTCACCTACAGCCAGATTCTTAAAGACTATAATATATTATATGTAACATTGTTCTCTTGTTTGGATCTTTACATATTCTATTACCGTTGTGAAACCTTTTAGGCGTTGATATTGGTAGAGGCCTTGGCCCCTACCCCCCTCAATAATTGGCGCGAATTGAACTTTATTTGCATTTGGGTGTCAATTTCAGTCTACACCCCTGACATGTGCATAACCTCTGTTGTATTAATCGAGCTTTCGAGGTTTCGTCCTGCAGCGAGTGGGTCTGGTTTCACCCACTGGTAACTGTTACATGCACCACAGTAGAACGTAGGCAGCACAGTGGGATTCGCGTAAAGGGTATATTACCATGGCCATTCAGAGTGTCGGGTTGGAATATAATTATAATATAACTTTAACACCAATAAAAGAAGTTCAAGCAGTTGAGATTCTTGTTGAATTTTACCCAATGATTCGGGTCGCGCCATGTTAATGAGAATGGCTCATTCTGAGAAGTAAGTATAAACCATATCCCAAAAATAACGGAACAAAGCTCTTATATCCATGTCAAAAACAATTTATTTTTATTGTATTATATAGTAATAATATATGTGTAGGCCTCTTATATAATAATCTGAAGTGGCCATATTTTTCCTCATTAAAAAACAATAACTTGAAAATTAAAGCATTCAAACCTAAGACTAATCAAAATAACCAACAGAGGCACCAAGGGGGACCGAATCGTTACGCAGTGGCAGGGGAAAAGAGTCCGCAACTGGTCCAGTAGTAGAATTTAGATTTCTGAAGGTTTTATTTCTCCGATCTTCCAAGGTAAAACGAAAAAAAAATTGCACTCCTTTGTCTCTCTATGTGCGTACTTGGTAAAGAAACCCCCGATGACGCCTTTCCAGTGCCTGCCCTTACTATGCCCCGCCACCCTCTATCCCACATAGCGGGCCTAGTAAATAATTTCCAAAACAAAAAAGCATAGACCAAACCTCAAATAACTACACTTTCCACCTATATACAAAATGAGAAACTAAACATAAAATCAGTCCCAATAATTTTTTATTATCATTAAGAACACCAACAACAAAATAAAATGTTATCCATAAAAATTAAAATTCTCTCTCTCTAAGAACCTAGCATAGTCTCCCCAGACAATATCTTTTTATTAGTTATTATTATTATTGTACGCAACAGAAAAGAATCACGGCTATTACCACTCCTCAATGTTATGTTAGTACTCTGATTTCATTACTTTTTTATAGCTATATCCCCCAATAGGAAAAACATTTTAATGTTTACACCACACCTAACTGACTGAGGGCGCCACCAGCCGCCCCACTGCATTCATAAATGTTTTTATTAATGATTATTATTAAAAGATTGCACTGTCCTCTCACACCGCATCATCGAAAATACTCTCTCCCTTCCTTTTTATTTATATACCGTTTTCCATCACTTTCTTCCAGGAAGAACGAACTTCTTTCGTTCTTTCCATAAAGAAGCAACCTTTATGTTGACTTACTTTCAAATACACAACTTTCTAAAAACTTGAGCCGTAACCACGGGTTAAGTGGTCTTTTTTGTGTTAATGTAAATGTAATATATGTTTTCGTTCGTTATTTTTACCCCCTACAATGACATATTTAATTTATTGAACCAACCCCAGATGTTTGAACGGTAGGCCGTCGCCGACCAGAGCCAAGCCCGTACTTCCTCGCAGCCCCCCCTGCAGGCGAAGTCCTCCTGCAAAGCTGGCCCGCGCCTGGGCAGCCCCGCGGAGCGGAAAAACTCGCCGGCAGAAGCAAGCACACCGCGCCGGAATCCATTCCATGTATTGGTCTAGCGATGCGTCTGTTGTTTCCTCCGGTGTTTTCTGCATGACCTTTTCCCCCCTTGGCAAACCACTATCTCCCATATCTCCGTCTACGGCCATCTTTAAAGTACAACTAGCATTAATGGAAAAAGTAGTATACCCTTATGTAAAATACACCGATTCTTGTAACCAAATAGGCGATATTATCAGCGGTGTGTTGGTTGTGTCATCCTCCACAAAGAGTGCCTATAGACCTCACGCTGTTCGTTAATTCCTCTCCGACATTAACGGCACCCCACAAACGCAGGCGCAGTACGCTGCGGGTTTTGTTCACAGTGAGGCCCCCCTTCCCTGCCTTTATTCTGTACCTTCGTCCTCCTCTCAATATGAACCTCTCGTGGATGTTGAACGTGCATGGTTTGCAGGTGCATTAACCAGATGTACTGCAGAACATTATGTCCCCCCCCGCCTCGCTAATGAGGTTGTGTTTTATTTGTATTCTATTTTCCTGCATTCTAATCGAGCAGCAAGTGGAACAATGAACTAGCTCGATCGCCCACCCCGAGCGGGAGCGGAAGGACTAACGTCCCCCCCCTTCCTCTCTTGCCATGGGTCCTCCATAAACTCGTCGGAGGAACCTTCCCGCGCCCGATAATTGCCCTTGTAGCAGGTGCGCTCTTGTTTCTATTGATCAAAAATCGAATTGGAGGAGTAATGTTTAATGCCCAGCGTCGCTGGGATCAGGGTTGTGCCTGTAGGATGAGCGAAGAAGACAGAACGTCAGCAAGAGGAAGCCCGAAGGAGACTGGCGATGGTCCAGGAATTTACTAGTATTGAAAAAATAATTCGTGCCGGAGTCTTCAAACGGAAGGGTGGCTATATATCTACTCAAGTGGAAAGGCTTTACAGAGTAAGTACTGCCAACTCGGCAGGCGTTAATGTTTGCATGTAACACTTTTATCTCTATCTATACAATTCTACTATCCATTGTTTCATTCTGGTTCCCTAGCTACGTAGAGCGGGCGTTCTACGTTTAGCTTCTAAAACTGTCCAGCACACGTGCAAAAGCCAATAGTGGCTGCATTAGAGGACTACATCAGTTATAGGACTTCATCAAATTAAGTGTATTAAAGTCTGAACCATTTCTTATCTTTGTGAATCCTCTTTATAGTGCTGACAATACTTGGGAACCACAAGGAATATATCTAGAACTTGTCCTGAACTCATTAGATGAGTTTCTCAAGAACCATGCGCCCTCTCTGACAACGATAGAAGAACACCTCAAGAATTCATCACTCAATTGAGGAATTGTCAGAGCAGGAGTGGCGAAATTGTGAGTGTCCTACCAAACGTGTGATTAATTGTGCTCTGAACTTTCCCGCACAACTGTGCTAACAGTTGTTATTTTAAAATAATGTGAAAGTCTTAATGTAACACGTTTAGGCAGACATCACTCCCCATGTGATGCTGTTCCTGGTTTTGCTCGGTCATTTATTTAAAAAAAAAAAAGCAGCACTTGCATATCTGTAAAGCTGTAATATGTATAAAACATTATGACTTAAATAATATTGAATGCATTAATGGTGTAGTTAGAAAATACAATTCTATCAAATGTATGTGAAGCTGCTGCAGCACTAGTAAAATATGGTAGGACCTACGTATAGAAATCATTTGAAAGCGCTTTGAGTGGTCACTGGATAGTAAACGCTGTATAAATGCAGGTATGATGCAATCCATTTACCTTTTATTGAAACACTCAAAGAAATTCTATTTGACTTGCTCCATGTAGAATATGAAGGTTGTGTGTTCTGTTGTGCTGACCAGTGCTCGCAGGTACAGCGGCAGCGAGAGTGAGGTTGTTCTGGACTTCCAGAAGAAGAGACGTGACGGGGGCCGACCTGGAAACCCGAACCTGGAGCCGGACCTGGACCGGGAGCCCGAGTGCATCATCGGCTCCACAGACCAAACACGAGAGAACTCATGTTCCTGGTCTAAAATGTGTGGGCCCCACATTTCATTTTCCCCTTTTGCATCACATTAGAATGGCTATTCAAGAAAGAATCACACAACTGAATAAGTTACTAATGGAAGTAAACTTTTATTTCTAGAAATGAGGATTTTTACAGCATAACTATTTTGGAGGTCTGGACACCCTTTCTGGGGGTCCCCATTTGACATGTTTTCACTCAGGTTCCGGGTGAGAATAGAGTTCTTAACATAACCTGACCACATATCATTTGCGTTAGGAAAACCTCTGTGTCTCTGCTGGCGGCGCGCGAAGCCAGCGCCAGGTGTCCTCAGGCCGTGGTGGACTTCTACCAACGGAGGCTCAACTGGCACTGTGGAGACGAGGACCAATAAAGTGTGTGTGTGCGCCTGCGTGCGGGGGGGAATCATGAGGCATCAACTGACAGTGACAAAAAACCTAGTAGAGGTGGGTATTAGGTATCCCAAGGTGCTCGGGATACTTGCCTGCTCGCACCAATTATGGTACAAGCAGGCATTGGCAACTTGTTTTCCTGACGTGGGTAATGAAAGCGAAAGATCGGCAAAGGCACATGTCACTGCTTCTCCCAATCAGTGCGGCCCTAATAGAAAGATGGAACTCTAACTGCTGTCACAACCTCTCCTTAAACAACCTCTAGTTGTAGCTAGAGCAGCTGCTTGGAGGAAGGTGTCTTAGAACATGTGTTTTGGTTGAGGTTAGTGCGTGTGTGGTTTATTCTTTATACTTTACTGTCATTGTACATCTCCAATGGTCGAAGATTTATGCGAGAACATGTCCTCACCACCTGTTTTTATGTTGGTTGGTTTTTGATAATACATTATTTACCAAGCCATGTTTGCACCTTGAATAGATTTTTGATGGAAACCACCAATTGTTTTATTTTTCTAATGGATTATTCTGTCCAATATTTTCTTCTCGTAACGTATGCCATGTCATTTTACTCATCATGTAGGCATCATACCAGACCTTAGTTTGTTTGTTATGTAGTCGGAAACATGAAGAACTCGCAATGTACTTAATTGTGCACCTGAACTGGCTGACTAGATTTTTTTTAAATGTAGCACTTTAGAAGAAGCCCTGACCATCAGGGAACAACATGGTCTTTGATTGGTTGACCACCACCATGTTAAAACAGCTGAAATCCTCCTGCTGGCTGCGCCTTACCTTCACCTAGATCCATGACTGATGGGACAGGACCATGAACCTTATGAACACACTACTGAGTTATTGTAACCATCGATCAAGGTTTGGTGGAGGCCATGAATAAAATACACTTTTAATGACCCTTTATTCTTTCTGTTTTCTTCTTACTATTCTCCATAAGCAACAGGAATAAACATTGCTCGAGGGCAACTTGGTGTTATTCTGGGAGTTTCATAAAAAATGGGATGAATAGTTAAAGGAAGGCGTTGAGGTCAATGTGAACTACCATGTGATATAAAAGGCTTAACATGCCCATGACACATCTAAACATGTCTTCTACTGTAAATCAGTTGGTCATTGAAGTAGCAGTGGGAAGGCTATTTCAGTCAGGTGACCAAATTGGGAAACCTTTGCTCTTGTTTTGCACCATAAAGTATCAAGGGATTAAAAGCAAAGTGGTAGCTCACTCAGACACAGACTTTTTGGTGTATGTGCCAGGGCTCGGCTAACAGGATTGATTGATGGCATGGTTACTGAGGTGGTTTTTACACCTATTACATCTAATGAATCTATAACAGTTTCGTGTAAGCTTTTACTAGTTGTTTTACATTTGAAATGAAGATTTAAATTCTGTTGAAATAAATTGATAAAAGTTAGTACTTTAGGAGCCATGTGAGACACTTCTGTGGTGGGGGGTTTCCTATGGTCGCACTTCCTCAATATGACGTTAGAAAAGTTCCCTTTTTTGTATTCTGGTTACAACTGCCTGCTTCTCACACAATGCAACAGGACATCAGCGTCTGGGTTCGGGACCCGAGGATCCAGAACACTGACTTCTGGCACGCCTATATAGACTACGAAATATGTCTACTTGTAAGTAGAAATAATTATTTAATGTTTGAATGATTTATGTTTTCTTCCTGTTAATTTAAAAACATGAGGTAAACATACTTACCTCTCTCCTTCTTTCAGACTAACAGTCTCTGCTTCACCAAGAAGATCTCGTGTACGAGGAGGCGGTTCAGCGAGTTTGTATGGCTGAGGCAAAGACTCCAGGTGCATTCACTGCTCATGTAAGTGTGTGTGTGTGTGTGTGTGTGTGTGTGTGTGTGTGTGTGTGTGTGTGTGTGTGTGTGTGTGTGTGTGTGTGTGTGTGTGTGTGTGTGTGTGTGTGTGTGTGTGAGTTATGATCAAAGCTAGAACCAACTGTAACTGACTCATCCATTTCCTTCTTGTAAATAGTAGCAAGCTCCCACAGATGCCGCCGAAGAACCCGTTTTTCAGTCTGAACAGCGCCCGGCAGATCTCTGAGCGAATGAAGGGGCTTCAGACCTTCCTGGAGCAGTAAGTTATCAGGGCTCTAATCAATATACTGATGACCTTTCACACACTACTACGGTAACCACACACTGTGACATAACGCCCATGTTTTAACAACCGTTCCTGATGAACACACACACACACACACACACACACACACACACACACACACACACACACACACACACACACACACACACACACACACACACACACACACACACACACACACACACACACACACACACACACACACACACACACAGACACTGTGTCACATGAATGGTCTAGTATGGGACCAGGCATCATTTATAAAAAGGAAATGCAGCACATTACACTAAATGAGGGGATAGGTAGATAAATACTACATTACATTGAGATGATTTTTTCAAAGTGACTTGCAAGTAAGGCTGACAATAAAGACATACAATCCCAAAGTGCTGAGCAATCAAGTTTCTAAATTACAGAGTAGCTAGGAATTGCAATCAGTTGGTCCATTGTTTGGTTTTTAGTTTTTTTGTGTTATATGTAGTACGTCTCAACCAAGTCTGTAAAATAGTCTCAAATCAATGTAGAGTAAATGACAAAGGTGTTTATCTGCGGTATCAGGATCCTGGTGAGCCCCTACCTGCTGTCGGACAGCTGTGTTCATCTGTTCCTGCAGTCCCGCCTCAGCGTGGCCCAGATGGACGCCTGTGTGGCGGGCCGGACACGCTACTCTGTGGCTCAGGCCATCGAGCGTGGGGGGCATAGCCTCCCCCGCTTCCCCTCCACAGAGGACCTGAACCAGGGCTCCTCCTCCTCTTACTCTAACAGGTAGCGAAAGGCTAGTGTGTGTTTATGTTTGTGTGTGTGTGTAAGTGTGTATGAGTATATGTGCCACACCTGACATCATTTGTGCATTTCTAGAAGAGATTTTATGTTAGGTTATGTTTCACTCCCCCCTTCTGTTATTTTTGAGTACTTAGAAAATAGCTATCTAAATAAAAAAGTACTATAATATTATTTTTAGTATTTTTACTATTACTATTATTATTAATAGTAGTAGTAGTAGTTTTATCAGAGTGCTGCAGGACTACGGTAAAGACTGTAGTAGTAAGCTAATGATATGGCTGCTTCTTGGTCTAATTGTTTGTTAGTTCCTGCCCGGTACTCTCAGTTCCAGACTCCAGCAGTATGGACGGAGCCCTGAACACAGAACAGACTGAACCATCGGATGCAAGAGGACCTATACAATAGGAAACCTTCTTGATATCCTCTGTCTTACCTTGAAAACATTTACATGAAATAATTGATTTACACATTGTGGCCGTTGGACTCCTGTGGCATCAGCACCTTGTTATGTAAACTTTACACTGCATAATATTTTCCATTGTTGTCTTTGTGTTGGTTTTTATTTACTGAATAACATGCATGACACGATCCACCTGAAGATGGCAGTGTTACACCAATTATTTGGTGAAAAATATGTGAAAAAAGTATTGATCTTCGTAAATAATATATAAATGTGGCGAGGGCTGCAGTGCAAAGTGAGGTCGAAAATATGTTGTAGTAAAGCCACATACTTTAAGACGCAAAGAAATGTTGAATGCCTTAAATCAAGTGAAGGTATTTGAATAGAATCGTAATGGAGTAAACAATGTGAACATGCACACCATTTAAAACCAAACAAAAAGGGTCAAAGAAATAGCTAATGTGATCAAGTTTGAATACATTTGAGATAAAAAAATAGAATATTTTTGCTGAGGTTCTTATTGTGTGTGTGTGTGTGTGTGTGGTGTGTCTGTTGGGAGTAACCTGATGGCCCTTATTTCCTTCATATCTAGTTCATTGAAATAAGCTCACAAAGTAATGAGGCTTATACAGTTAGACTCATTTGAGGCTCAGCTTTCATATGGCATATTGTTTTATAGGATTTAATGCCAGATCGGAAATGGCCATTTCCAGCCCAACTATAGACTAAAAACTGCCCAAAATACCAAAAACCTGCTTGAAACGTATACAGTGGGGCAAAAAAGTATTTAGTCAGCCACCAATTGTGAAAAAAAGTTCTCCCACTTAAAAAGGTGAGAGAGGCCTGTAAAAAAAAAAATCTAGAAAATCACATTGTCTGATTTTTAAAGAATTTATTTGCAAATTATGGGTGGAAAATAAAGTATTTGGTCAATACACAAGGTAATTCTCAATACTTCGTGTTACAATGCCCTTTGTTGGCAATGACAGGTCAAACGTTTTCTGTAAGTCTTTACAAGGTTTTCACACACTGCTGCTGGTATTTTTGGGCCCATTTCCTCCATGCAGATCTCCTCTAGAGCAGGTGATGTTTTTGGGCCTTCGCGCTGGCACACACAGACTTTCAACTCCCTCCAAAGACTTTCTATGGGGTGAGATCTGGAGACTGGCTAGGCCACTCCAGGACCTTGAAAATGCTTCTTACGAAGCCACTCCTTCGTTGCCCGGGCGGTGTGTTTGGGGTCATTGTCATGCTGAAAGACCCAGCCACGTTTCATCTTCAGTGCCCTTGCTGATGGAAGGAGGTTTTCACTCAAAACCTCACGATACATGGCCCCACTCATTCTTTCCGTCACACGGATCAGACGTCCTGGTCCCTTGGCAGAAAAACAGCCCCAAAGCATGATGTTTCCACCCCCATGCTTCACTGTAGGTATGGTGTTCTTTGGATGCAACTCAGCATTCTTTCTCCTCCAAACACGACGAGTTGAGTTTTTACCAAAAAGTTCTACTTTGGTTTCATCTGACCATATGACATTCTCCCAATCCTGTTCTGGATCATCCAAATGCTCTCTAGCAAACTTCAAACGGGCCCGGACATGCAC
Organism: Melanogrammus aeglefinus; assembly: GCA_900291075.1. Classification (NCBI taxonomy): domain Eukaryota; kingdom Metazoa; phylum Chordata; class Actinopteri; order Gadiformes; family Gadidae; genus Melanogrammus; species Melanogrammus aeglefinus. Next base: position 26,539 of record OLKM01003436.1, on the reverse strand, counting down.
TGGCTTTAGCAGGGTGACACGTCTGGCACTGCAGGATTTGAGTCCCTGGCGGCGTAGTGTGTTAGTGATGGTAGCCTTTGTTACTTTGGTCCCAGCTCTCTGGAGGTCATTCACTAGGTCCCCCCGTGTGGTTCTGGGATTTTTGTTCACCGTTCTTGTGATCATTTTGACCCCACAGGGTGAGATCCTGCGTGGAGCCCCAGATAAAGGGAGGTTAACAGTGGTCTTGTCTTGTATGTCTTCCATTTCCTTATAATTGCTCCCACAGTTGATTTCTTCAGACCAAGCTGCTTACCTATTGCAGATTCAGACTTCCCAGCCTGGTGCAGGTCTAAAATTGTGTTTCTGGTGTCCTTTGACAGCTCTTTGGTCTTGGCCATAGTGGAGTTTGGAGTGTGACAGTTTGAGATTGTGGACAGGTGTCTTTTATACTGATAAGGAGTTCAAACAGGTGCCATTAATATAGGTAACGAGTGGAGGACAGAGGAGCCTCTTAAAGAAGAAGTTACAGGTCTGTGACAGCCAGAAATCTTGCTGGTTTGTAGGTAACCAAATACTTATTTTCCACCATAATTTGCAAATAAATTCTTAAAAAATCAAGAAATGTGATTTTCTGGATTTTTTTTTCATTTTGTCTCTCATAGCTGAGGTTTACCTATGATGAAAATTACAGGCCTCTCTCGTATTTTTAAGTGGGAGAACTTGCACAATTGGTGGCTGACTAAATACTTTTTTGCCCCACTGCATATCGCCAGAAAATGGATTAATAATATACTTCTGCAAATACATAAAATAGACACGTAAACGCAACCTCAATATTAACTAGAAAATTCATTTTCTGCAGAAAATGCGGTGAGTGCTGTCGGCCACATAGATTAAGACATAAATAAAACGTGAAATCGCTTAAATCAAGTGAAGGGATTTGAATAGAGTTCAAAAGTCTAAATGGAGTAAACAATGCACACCATTTAAAAAAATGAAATGGTTGGAAACAAATAAATTGACCGCTGAATGGAAAGCGCAAAGCTTTGCTAAAAATGGAGAGTAATGTCAAAGGCACCCTGTGCTAATTTCTCCCGCCTAACGTTAGAAAAGTTGTCCATTTGGGCAGGATCGCCCAATCTGGCAACGCTGCCTGAACGTCATAAAAAGTAGTCCAATTGAGCGAAAAACCGCCCAATCTGGCAACACTGCTATGGCATCCAACACTGCCAGAAATAGACCTCATTGAGTCACGTTTCAGCTTTATTACGGCATAAAATACGCCACTTTTCACGCCGCAATGAAGTCCTTCAAGTATGGCAAGTCAACCCCGACAGAAAACTATGGCAAGCCAACCCCGACAGAAAACGACCTCATTCAGTAACGTATCACCTTCATTATGCCGTAAAAAACGCCGTAAAATGTAAAAAACGCTGTCATGCCCAAAAATGCGTGAGACGCCGTATTTTACGTGAGTTGTGATGTGCCTCTCCTGGAACCGTCCCCTTATCGTGGTGGAGAGGTCTGCGTGTCCCTGTGAACCTGAGGGCTGTGTTGTCTGGAGCCTTGTGCTCCTGGTAGGGTCTCCCATGGCAGAGTGGTCTCAGGTGAGGGGCCAGACTAAGAATGGTTCACCAAGACCCCATGGAAAAAAAATCAAGATGAGGAGAGACCCTGCCAGGAGGAAGCCCGGGGTCCCCGTTTGGAGCCAGGCCCAGACGGAGGGCCCGTTGGCGCCTGGTGGCCGGGTTTGCCACGGAGCCCGGCCGGGCACAGCCCGAACAAGCTACGTGACACCCCCCCCTCTTCGTCCTGTGTGGGCCCACCACCTGCAGGAGGACCCGCTTGGGGTCGGCGTGCGCGCTGCCACATGGGTGGCGGTGAAAGTCAGGGGTCCCGACGGACCCAGCACCTGAGGCGGTAGAAGCGCTGGCTCTGGGGACGTGGAACGTCACCCTCACTGTGGGGAAAGGAACTGGAGCTTGTGAGGGAGGTGGAGCGCTACCAGTTAGATCTGGTGGGGCTTACCTCTACGCACAGTCTCAGCTCTGGTACCGTACTCCTGGATAGGGGTTGGACTCTATTCTTCTCTGGACTTGCCAGAGGCGTGAGGCGCCGGGCGGGTGTGGGGATACTCATAAATCCCCGGCTGAGCACCGCAGTGTTGGAGTTTACCCCGATGGACGAGAGGGTCGCCTCCCTCCGCCTAAGGGTAGTGGGGGGGAAAACTCTGACTGTTGTTTGTGCGTATGCACCGAACAGCAGTTCAGAGTACTCTGCTTTCTTGGAGACCCTGAATGGAGTCCTGTAATGGGGTCCCAGTAGGGGACTCCGTAGTTCTACTGGGAGACCTCAACGCCCATCGATGTGGCAACGATGAGACACACCTGGAGAGGCGTGGTGGGAAGGAACGGCCTCCCTGATCTAAACTCGAGTGGTAGTTTACTGGACTTTTGTGCTAGTCATGGATTGGCCATAACAAACAACATGTTCGGACATAAGGGTGCTCATAAGTGTACATGGTACCAGAGTACCCTAGGCCGAAGATTGATGATCGATTTTGTGATCGTGTCATCTGATCTGAGGCGGCATGTTTTGGACACTCGGGTGAAGAGGGGGGCGGAACTGTCAACTGACCACCATCTGGTGGCGGTTGTGGGAGAAGTTCGGAGAGGCCATGGAGAAGGACTTTCGGTCGGCACCAAAGTGTTTTTGGAAGATCATCCGGCACCTCAAGAGGAGGAAACGGGGAACCATCCAAGCTGTGTACAGTAAGGATGGGACTCTTTTGACCTTAACGGAGGAGGTAGTCGAACGTTGGAAGGAACACTTTGAGGAACTCCTGAATCGGACTAACACGCCCTCTATGATGGAGGCAGAGCTCGAGGTGGATGGTTGTTCATCATCAATTTCCCTGATCACTGAGGTAGTTAAACATCTCCGCAGTGGCAAAGCCCCAGGGATTGATGAGATCCAGCCAGAAATGCTAAAAGCTCTGGGTGTTGAGGGGCTGTCATGGTTGAAATGCCTATTCAACATTGCATGGGAGTCGGGTACAGTGCCAAAGGAGTGGCAAACTGGGTGGTGGTCCCCCTGTTCAATAGGGGAGACCAGAGAGTGTGTTGCCAATTAACCGGGGTATCACACTTCTCAGCCCTCCCTGGTAAAGTCTACTCCAAGGTGCTGGAAAGGAGGGTTCGGCCGATCGTCAAACCTCAGATTGAAGAGGAACAATGCGGTGTCCGCCCCGGATGTGGAACTACGGACCAGCTCTTCACTCTTGCAAGGATCCTGGAGGGGGCCTCGGAGTATGCCCATCCAGTCTACATGTGTTTTGTGGATCTGGAGAAGGCATATAACCGGGTCCCCCAGGAGAAATTGTGGGAGGGTGAGGAGATGTGTGGGAGTATGGTGGTGTGCGGGGGTCTCTCCTCAGGGCCAACCAATCTTTGTACTCCCAAAGCGAGAGCTGTGTCCGGGTTCTCGGCAACCAGTCAGTCACGTTCCCGGAGGGCTGCGCTTTGTCACCAATCCTGTTTGTGATATTCATGGACAGGGATATCAAGGGCGTAGTCGTGGTTGGGAGGGGTTGCAGTCAGTGGTCGTGCTGAGGATCCTCATCCACTGCTCTTTTGCAAGATGATGTGGTCCTGATGTATCATCGGCCTGTGACCTTTTAGCACTCCACTGGAATGGATGGCGGCCGAAGGTGTGAAGCGGGCTGGATGAGGATCAGCACCTCTAAATCTGAGGCCATGACTCTAGCAGGAAACCGGTGGTTTGCCTTACTTCCGGGTAGGAAATGAGTCCTTAAGCCCAAGTGAAGGAGTTCAAGTACCTCGGGGTCTTGTTCGCGAGAGAGAGAGGACACAAATGGAGTGTGAGATTGGCCGGAGAATCGGAGCAGCGGGGACGGTATTGCATTCGCTTTACCGCACCGTTGTGACGAAAAAGAGAAACTGAGCCGCAAGGCAAAGCTCTCGATCTATCGGTCAATCTTCGTTCCAATCCTCACCTATGGTCATGAGAGAACGGGTGATGACCGAAAGGACGAGATCACGGGTACAAGCGGCCGAGATGAGTTTTCTCAGGAGGGTGGCTGGCTTCTCCCTTAGGGATAGGGTGAGAAGTTCAGTCATCCGTGAGGAGCTCGGATTAGAGCCGCTGCTCCTTTGCTTAGAAAGGAGTCAGTTGAGGTGGTTCATCTGGCATCTGGTAAGGATGCCCACTGGGCGCCTCCCTTGGGAGGAGTTCCAGGCACGACCAGTGGGGAGGAGACCTCGGGGAAGACCCAGGACTAGGTGGAGAGATTATATCTCAACACTGGCCTGGGAACGCCTCGGGATCCCCCCGTCAGAGCTGGTCAATGTGGCTCGGGAAAGGGAAGTCTGGGGCCCCCTGCTTGAGCTGCTGCCCCCGCGACCTGACCCCGGATAAGCGGATGATGATGATGAGATGAGATGAGATGAGGGATGTGCATAGACGCGCGTATTTTAAGCGCGGTTTGATGCTCAAAAAGGCGTTTTTTTACGCACGCTCTTGAAAGGCTTCATTGCAGTGTAAATTTTTGCGCATGACGGCGTAAAATACGGAGTTTTTCTACATTTTACGGCGTTTTTTACGGTGTATAAGGTGAGCGTGACACAATGACGGCGTTTTCTGTCGGTTGGCTGGCATATCAAGAGCGCGGTTCAGCATGAAAACACACGCGTAAATACACATTTTGCACATTACCACGCAATCAGAAAAACGCTTCTTTCTAGTTGCTAATAATCTCGCGCCTTCTTTCTTCGTCTAGCCAATGCATTTGAAGTGTTCGCGCTCAATCGATGATCAAGATAAGCAGACCGCATTACGGCGGCTTTTTTTTTACGACGTAGCAAAGTTGAAACGTGATTGAACGAGGTTGATTTCAGGCAGTGTTGGCTTGCCATACATAGCAGACGCAGCATTGGCTGCTTGGACCATAGACATCTTATACATAGACGCAAATACGGCTGCCATCTTGGAGTGGTCAACCGGGAGCAGCAACAGGCGGGGTCTACAGCAGAAACAGAATGCCGGGCTGTTGTTCAGCGTATTCCTGCTCAAATCAGCGGACCATCCACAATAGGAATCGGGGGATTACTTTTCACACTATTGGTTGTATTTTGTGAAAGGAATATTAGCAGTATTTTTGTCTTT
>OLKM01003436.1:0-16692 GCA_900291075.1 Melanogrammus aeglefinus | reverse complement strand
GTAAACGTATCACCTTCATTATGCCGTAAAAAACTCCGTAAAATGTAAAAAACGCTGTCATGCCCAAAAAATGCGTGAGACGCCGTATTTTACGTGAGTTGTGATGTGCCTCTCCTGGAACCGTCCCTTAATCGTTGTGGAGAGGTCTGCGTGTCCCTGTGAAACTGAGGGCTGTGTGTCTGGAGCCAAATTGTGCTCCTGCGTAGGGTCTCCCATGGCAGAGTTGGTCTCAGGTGAGGCCAGACTAAACGAATGTTCACCAAGACCCATGGAAAAAAAATCAAGATGAGGAGAGACCTGCGCAGGAGGAATCCCGGGTCCCGTTTGGAGCCAGGCCCAGACGGAGGGCCGTTGCGCCTGGTGGCCGGGGTTTGCCACGGAGCCCGCCGGGCACAGGCCCGAACAAGCTACGTGACACCCCCCCCCTTCGTCCTGTTGGCCCACCACCTGCAGGAGAACCCGGCTTGGGTCGGGTGCGCGTGCCACATGGGTGGCCGGTGAAGTCAGGGGTCCGACGACAGACCTGAGCGGTAGAAGCTGGCTCTGGGGACGTGGACGTCACCTCACTGTGGGGAAAGGAACTGGAAGAGCTTGTGAGGAGGTGGAGCGCTACCAGTAGACTGGTGGGCTATACCTCTACGCACAGTCCAGCTCTGGAACCGTATCCCTGGATAGGGTTGGACTCTATTTTCTCTGGACTTTGCAGAGGCGTGAGGCGCGGGCGGGTGTGGGATACTCATAATCCCCGGCCTGAGCACCGCAGTGTTGGAGTTTACCCCGATGGACGAGAGGGTCGCCTCCCCCGCCTAAGGTAGTGGGGGAAAAACTCTGACTGTTGTTGTGCGTATGCAGCGAACAGCAGTCAGAGTACTTCATGCTTTCTCTGGAGACCCCTGAATGGACAGTCCTGTAGGGTCCCAGTAGGGACTCCGTAGTTCTACTGGAGACTTCAACGCCCATGTGGGCAACGATGGAGACACCTGAGAGGCGTTGGTTGGAGGAACGGCCTCCCTGATCTAAACTCGATTTGTAGTATTACTGGACTTTGTGCTAGTCATGGATTGCCATAAACAAACAACATGTTCGGACATAAGGGTGCTCATAAGTGTACATGGTACCAGAGTACCCTAGGCCGAAGATTGATTGATCGATTTTGATCGTGTCATCTGATGCTGAGGGCGGCATGTTTTGGACACTCGGGTGAAGAGGGGGCGGAATGTCAGACTGACCACCATCTGGTGCGGTTGGGGAGAAGTTCGGGAGAGGCCAGGAAAGAAGGACTTGTCGTCGGCACCAAAGTGTTTTGAAAGATCGTCCGGCACCTCAAGAGGAGGAACGGGGAAACCATCCAAAGCTGTGTACAGTAAGATGGACTCTTTTGACCTTTAACGGAGGAGGTAGTCGAACGTTTGGAAGGAAACACTTTGAGGAACTCCTGATCGGACTAACACGCCCTCTATGATGGAGCAGAGCTCGAGAGTGGCATGGTTGTTCATCATCAATTTTCCCCTGATCAACTTGAGGTAGTTAAACATCTCCGCAGTGGCAAGCCCAGGGATTTGATGAGATCCAGCCAGAATGCCTAAAAGCTCTGTGTTGAGGGGCTGTCATGGTTCGAAATGCCTATTCAACATTGCATGGAGTCGGGTACATGCCAAAGGAGTGGCAAACTGGGGTGGTGCCCCCTGCTTCAAATAGGGAGCACCAGAGAGTGTGTGCAATTACCGGGTATCACACTTCTCAGCCTCCTGGTAAAGTCTACTCCAAGTGCTGGAAAAGGAGGGTTCGGCCGATCGTTCAAACCTCAGATTGAAGAGGAAACAAATCGGTGTCCGCCCGATGTGGAACTACGGACCAGCTCTTCACTTTCTGCAAGGATCCTTGAGGGGGCCTCGGGAGATGCCCATCCAGTCATAAGCATTGTTTTGTGATCTGGAGAAGGCATATAACCGGGTCCCCCCAGGAGAAATTGTGGGAGGTGCTGTGGAGATATGGGGGGGGTCTCTCCTCAGGGCCAACCAATCTTCTGTACTCCACCAAAGCGGAGCTGGTGTCCGGGTGTCTCGGCAACCAGTCAGTCCACGTTCCCGAGGGCCGCGCTTTTGTCACCAATCCTGTTTGTGATATTCATGGACAGGATATCAAGGCGTAGTCTTGGTGGGGAGGAGGTTTGCGTTCAGTGGTCTGAGGATCTCATCACTGCTCTTTGCAGATTATGTGCGTCCTGATGTATCATCGCCGGTGTGACGCTTTAGCACTCACTGGGAATGGATGGCGGCGATGTGAAGCGGTGGATGAGGATCGCACCTCTAAATCTGAGGCCATGACTCTAGCAGGAAACCGGTGGTTTGCCTGACTCCGGTAGGAAATGGTCCTTAGCCCAAGTGAAGGAGATGTCAAGTACTCGGGCGCTTGTTCGCGAGAAGGGTTTACAAGGATTTTGAGATTGGCGGGAGAGATCGGAGCAGCGGACGGTATTGCATTCGCTTTTACCGCACCGTTGTGACGAAACGAGAACGAGCCGCAAGCCAAAGCTCTCGATCTATCGGTGCAATCTTCGTTTCCAATCCGTCACCTATGGTCATGAGAGAACGCGGTGATGACCGAAAGGACGAGATCACGCGGTCAAGCGGCCAGTGAGTTTCGCAGAGGGTGGACTGGCTTTCTCCCTTAGGGAAGGGTGAAAGTTCAGTATCCGTGAGGAGCTCGGCATAGAGCCGCCTGCTCCTTTGCTTACGAAAAAAAAAAAAAAAATTGGAGTCAGTTGAGGTGGTTCATCTGGCATCTGGTAGGATGCCCACTGGGCGCCTCCCTTGGGAGGAGTTCCAGGCACGACCAGTGGGGAGGAGACCTCGGGGGAAGACCCAGGACTAGGTGGAGAGATTATATTCTCAACACTGCCTGGAACGCTCGGGATCCCCCCGTGCAAGCTGGTCAATGTGGTCGGGAAAGGGAATCTGGGGCCCCCGCTTGAGCTGGCCCCGCGATCCTGACCCCGTGATAAGCGGATGATGACTTGATGAGTATGAGATGAGATGAGGGATGTGCATAGACGCGCGTATTTTAAGCGCGGTTTGATGCCCTCAAAAGCGTTTTTTACGCACGCTCTTGAAAGGCTTCATTCTGAAAATTTTTGCGCATGACGGCGTAAAATACGGAGTTTTTCTACATTTTACGGCGTTTTTTACGGTGTACTGAAGGTGATGCGTGACTAAATGAGGGCGTTTTCTGTCGGGGTTGGCTTGCCATATTCAAGAGCCGCGTTCAGCATCAAACCACCCGTAAAATACACAAGTTTTTGCACATTACAACGCATGCAAAAAACGGCTTCTTTCTAGTATGCTAATAATCTCCGCCCTTCTTTTCTCTCAGCCAATGCATTTGAAGTGTTCGCGCTCAATCGATGATCAAGATAAGCAGACCGCATTACGGCGGCTTTTTTTTTACGAGTAAGCCAAGTGGAAACGTCATTGGAAACGAGGTTGATTTCAGGCAGTGTTGGCTGCCATACATAGCAGACGCAGCATTGGCTGCTGACCATAGACATCTTATACATAGACGCAAATACGGGCTGCCATTCTTGAGTGGTCAACCGGAGGGCAGCCCAAAAAAAACAGGCGGGTTACAGCAGAACCAGAATTGCCGGGTGTTGTTCAGCGTACTTCCTGCTCAAATCAGCGGACCATCCACAATAGGAATCGGGGGATTACTTTTCACACTATTGGTTGTATTTTGTGAAAGGAATATTAGCAGTATTTTGTCTTTGATTAGTACTACTGTAATTCGTAGCCAGCGTAGGCTAATAACAAGAGCATGACCAAGAATATAATTGCTTGTCAATTGAAATTTAAAAAATACTGAAATAAATAAAGCATGATGATAAAGATGTAAAAAGCCCAATTTAGGGTATAAAAAGGTTAGGACCACAGTTCAGATTGTGTAGGGGGGGTATATAGTTTACTAACCTAGGCACAGATGAGCAGGGCTATACGCCCATATAGCTAGTCGAGGCTTTCCACCCATTTTTGTCGTAAGCCACCTTCGATGAAATGTGTGGACAAAATGTGTGATAAACAGAAAAGTGTTCCACCCGGCTATGAACTGATACTTGATAAATCATTTCTATAAGCACGAACCGAGATACATCTGACACTTTTGAAGGTTTCCGAAAGATCAAGAGTGCAGGAAGAAAGTGGGAAGTGGCTTTTGAGGAGAGTAGGATTCACTGCAAGTGATTATTCAGTTGTCTGCAGTCAACATTTTAAGCAGGCTGAGTTTTACAGGACGGGTCAGTGTCAGAACTAACTTCATTGGTGTTATTCCAGATCCTCATTCAGCTTCCCGGTTCACCTCCAAAAAGTAGGCGTTATATCATAAGGCTTAGAATTTCATAAGATGTAAATATTCTCTTATCAAACAAAAATTTATCCCTTTATATATTGTATTATGCATAATGTTTCTTAATTTCAGTTGGTAAAGGGCAGGGCTACGTCTACCTCCAGAAGAGCTGACGAAAGCCTGTCCGTGGCCTCTAAGGGGATTCGCCCAGAATTGACAACCTCACACCCACAACCTCAGCCTAATGATGTGAGTATTTCTACTTTAAACATCATATCATAATGTTCCTGGACATATTCAAATCTCACGTTTTGCTGCCACTCATTAAACACTCACCAAATAACTGCTTGATAGATGATATATAAAAAAGAATGTTGATGCTTTTTCTTATTTTCTCTGTTCTGTAGTGTCTTTGAGCACTGTGTAAATCACTATATAAATATAATGTATTATTATTGTTGTGTTGTAATGGCACTAGTTTATGTGCAGCGCGGGGCGCGCAGGTAGGCTATACATTTAGGTTATATGTATGTGTGTGGGGAATGGGGGGGAGTTCGGAAAGTGACGGCAAGTGGAAGGTGCTCTCGCTTTGATGCTTTCACATGTTTAAATATAACGCGATAATAAACCCTTGGAATTAACATCTGATTCACGCTTGGTAATTCTACATGGTGTCAGAAGTCAAACTGGAAGTGCGAGGAGTTCCAACTCCCGAAAACTTGAATTCTCTCGACCTCACTGTGGCCGGAATGGCGGCCAACGTTTCCAACGCTACAGAGATAAGCAACGAAACTTCCATAAGAAGCAGGAGAGGGTACAGGTTCGACACTGCTCTATTCGTTGGAAAGGAAGCTGACAAGTTTTCAAAGAGCATTACGATTGATCAGAGGGCGACGAGAACAAATATGAGACTGTGCTAGATAAGTTGGACAATTATTTTGTGCCTAGAGTGAATGTCATTCACAAGCGAGCCCACTTTCATCAGTGAGTACAGAAACATTGCGAGAGCGCGGAGTAATTAGAAGGCCTGCATGAGATGGCAGACACATGCTCCTTTTGCCGATGTAAGAATCGAAAGATATCCCCACAGGTGGAGTGGTGGGCATTCTTGATTAAAAAAAAACTACTTTGGTCTGAAAATTACAGCTAACACCCGACTTAACTCTTGACAAAGCGGTCGAGTTAGTAAGACAGTCGGAGCAAGTGAAAGGACACGTTAGTGAGCAAGGCGCGTGTGCCAGCGGAAGCACCCAGCTCAGTGAAGTTTGCAAAGAGGGGAAACGTACACTACAGCTAAACCGGAGCGCCGCCATGTTCAGCGCAAGGGAAACAACGCGAAACCAGGGCCGGATAGGCGCGGAAATGGATGCTACAGATGCGAAATATCAATGCTAAAGTAGACAGCTGCCAGCAAGGAACGCGGAATGACCACCTGCAAGAAGATGGGACACTGCTTCGTGTGCCGTTTCAATGTCAACGAGGTCAGTGCAACATGCATACGCGGACAGTCAGAGCGATACCACCATTCCTTGGCGCAAATCCACCAGGTAACTGACACAAATGATGCATGGATCGCTAAGTTGCCAAGTCAAGGAATACTGTGAATTTCAAGATCGATACTGGAGGCAGATACAAGTGTTATATCTGAAAAGACTTTAGCTTAATGGAAAACAAGCCAAAGCTCAAGAAAGTTGATACCGCACTTGATAGCCCAGGGGCAGACGGAACTGTCTAGCGCTAATTTCATAAGCAACACAATGTGAAAGAAAGAAACCATTCAGGTCAAGGTCAGTGAAAGGAGGGGGATGACAGCCACCTTAGGGAGAAATGTAGCGGTGGCGATGGGCCACCGCTACATTTCAGTTAAACGCATTGCTTAATTGAAAGAGCAAAATACCCCTTATCCGTCTTCTGATGTAGGACTTCTGAAGGTAAAGCCAGTAAAGATAGGTGTTTGTCTCTAGGTGCTTGTATGGCCTGGACACAATCACCTTACAGAGTGACCACAAACCACCCATTCCACTCATTAACAGTAAAGATCTAGAATCAGTACCAATGAGATGTCAGAGACTGTTGCTGCGCATGATGCGCTATAACCCAAAAGCTGAGTTTGTTCCAGGGAAGCAGTTGGTCATTGCAGGGACACCCTGTCTAAACATCCTCAGCCAGACAACTGAACGCAGGACCTCGCAGAGTTGATCCGTTGACCTGGAGCCGTACGAGGAGGCTGTTCGTTGAGGGCATTGGCCTATCTCTCCCAGCAAGCTTGACATGGTCAACAGCACACACTACAGGATTGATGAGCTACAGGTGTGCAACGCTACGTTACTGTGTGGGTGGCCCACAGTATTCAAGCCAAGCCGTGGCCACTGAAGGTAAAGCTTCTATACACATCTGACATCGACTCTGTCACAAGGGCTAGTGTTGTACACAACAGAATTGTGAACCCCAGAACATGAGAACTGAAATACTGGAACGCAACACGATGGCCACGCAAGGGATTGTTAATGCCGTGAGCGATGCTAATGTAGTGTGTGGTGGCCTGCATAAGAAACATGCTACAAAGAGACTGTCCAAGCACTTGCAGCAAGAGATCAAGCCTACTCAGAGGAGGGAACCTCTGATCTGTACACCACTCCAGGCCGCCCCATGAGAAAGGAGGCAGCAGACATTTGCCAGTTGAAAAAGGATAACTTTCTAGTAGTGGTTGATTATTTTTCAAGGTACATTGAAATTGCCCACCTAACAACATGTCAGCCGCTTACAACTCATAGCTACCTAGAAGAACATCGTTGCAGGTGGGCTGTCCAAGGAACTCCATAAACTGATAAACTGGCCCCAATTCTCAGGGACTGTTTTTGCCCAGTTGGCCAAAATGTTTGATTTCAGACACACAACACACAACATACTGCCTACCTTGGAGGAGAACCTGCAACCTGCATGGCCGGACCTGCAGAAAGTGCGGGTGACTGACAGCAAGCCACGCCAAGCTGCGCTACAATAAAACTTACAACGCCAGGTACAAGCCAGACCATTACTGAACTTCAGCCCGGAAACCCGTGTTTCAGTGAAGCTGGACAATGAGAGGGGATGGACTAAATGTGCTACAGTGGATGAGGAAGTGCCAGACTCCACAGTCGTACATCAGGACCGAGCAGGGAGAATGGGAGAAACAGCACCACGCTTCAGACCCATCTGTGGGGGCCACAGACACTCAACGAGAAAGCAGGTTCCGTTGGGTCATAATACACACACACAAAGAAGGACAGGCACACATTTGGTGACTTACCAAGACCTGACATAACTTACCCGCAAAGGTGATCAAAAGGTCCAGTCACTCCAGTCCCACTGTGGCCTGTGTTTCAGAGACTCAGAGAAGCAGTGAAGAGCAATGAACCACCAGGACAGATATGGGGAATATGTTTAGATAAACTTCCAATTGTTCACGTTGAATTACCTGTGAAGTTCTAGAGGGTGAAGAAAAAAAAAAAGATAAAATGAAAAGAATTTCTTTTGAAATAATGCAGAAATTGTGTTATGGAATTAAGTAAGTAAAGTGTAACGTTACAGTGATGTGAGAATATTGCCAGATTACTTTCACTGTTATTAAGAATCATTAATGTTCGCATGTCTTTAACAGACTCGAAGAGAGGGAGATGTGTTGTAATGGCACTAGTTTTATGTGCAGCGCGGAGCGCGCAGGTATAAATTTAGGTTATACAGTATGTATGTGTGTGGGGAATGGGGGGGAGTTTGGAAAGTGACGGCGAGTGGAAGATGCTTCTCGTTTTGATGCTCTCCACATGTCTAAATTAATAACGCGTTAATAAACCTTTGGGATTAACAATCTGATTCACGCTCTGTAATTCTACAATTGTTATTATTATAAGGTGCTGAGAGCTGCAGAGAGGGTGGATCCACCAAAGCTTCAACAATACAAGCTCAAACTCCTAAGGTGTCAAACAGTCCTACACACTCGTCCGAGGAGAGATTGGAAACAGAAGGAATATATTCTCTTGGGAAACACATGTAGGAGACACAAGTTTGGCATCGGACAACCACCATTCGACTTGCTCTCATTGGTTGTGTCGTGTTTCATAAGCTAAGGCTGCACCACATTGTCAGCCAAACTCGCCTCTCTTCAACTACAGAAAGGAAGCACAAGAAAGAAGCTTGTGCCAAAACAGTCCCTCTTTCAGCGGTTTTAACCCTAACCCTGGCTGCTTTTTTATCGTCCTTTTTGAATTTCAACTAGTTCTGGTCTGATTCATTTCCTCGTATATTATCTATAATTATTTCCCTGTAAATAAAACATTCCATCAGCAGATTTTGTATTATGGATGCCATTCTCATTTTAGGCAAAGGTATAAGACAAAACAGTATAATTGTAACCATGAATAAGTCATTCAAGTAACAATATTATAAATACTAACCAGTGTTGGGTAAGGACAATTTGGATTTTATTCCTGAATCCCAGTGAAACAGATTGTTGGTTTTAGTTGATATAAAAACTTTCAGGTGTTTATATATATGTGTTTATGTTTAAATATTTGGCAGTGACAACTTTTTTCTAAAGACGACATACATATAAAATAATCATTTAAGAAATAATGTTTAATTAGTAATACAAAATATCAATTACAAATAAAGGACCAGAATACAACTTGCTGCTGCAGCCACAGTCAGAGATGCAGTCCAGGGGTTGTTTCTAGAAAAAAAAAGTAGCAGGGAAGCAGACCCCTGCCGCGCAAGCCGAGGGAGCAACGCGACCCGAGGCGGGGGATGGTGTGGAAGGGGGGGTCTCCCCCCTTCCACGGCGCGGAAGCCTTTGAAAAAAATAATGATTAAATGGTAACATTCTGAGGCTATCCTTAGGGAGAAATTCTAGCTCTTGTGGTCATCCTGAAAAACTAAAATACTATCAACTTTTGGTAGACTTGTACAACTTACCCTGTAAATAACCACGACAAAATTCAAAAATATTGGCTTCACTTTTATTAAAGTAGGACAAAACACAAACAGCAGCCGTCTGTTCCTGAGACTGGCCCCAACGGCTCCCTGCCTGTCAAATCAAATTGATCCATTGCAGGCCCCTCAAATACTGATCTGAAGGAGGTGGTTCCAGGTTAGCCTTTAGTCCATGGTAGGCCGCTTAGCCTTGTCCTCCACCCTCCTTTGAGGTGGAGAAGGCCCTTTCACAGTCAGCCGTGTGAACCCGGGAATGACCACCATTCTTGGTGTGTAGGGTACTGGCATGCAAGTGTTTTTGGATTGGCAGACAGCCACCTGCACATGTCTCTGATAACACCAGTTGTTGCCTCATATTCAAGGGGTGCCAATATTTGTGGAGGGCCACTTGTAAATCAAGATATGCGATCCTCCCACAATATTTTATTAAAGGATTTGCTTCAACATCATTAAAATAGCCCTAACAAAGGCGCATTACAGTACACCAGTAAGCCTACCGGCGAATAACCGGTAACATTGGCGCAGATTGGGCGGGTCTTAAAGAATCAAGACGGATAGGTAAGCATTTTCTTAGGCAAAATAACCGTTTTGAAAAACGATCGTCTTGTTAAGTCACCTGACTAAAAGGATGTTTTGTAAAGTTGGAATACAACTAAAATTAAATTTAAACCGAACACATATACTTGAAGTTATCCAGAAACCGCCCCTTTTCTGATATCTGCCTTCTCCCACTGAACATTCATCCGGAGCCAGACAGATGTCGTCGATGGTTGGTCACGATTCCCCCTCCTATTGAAGCGATCTCGCTGTGTGGCATTATCTTCCTCCACATTGTGACAGAAAAAAGATGTCATCTTCCTCTGCCCCGAACACTCTTGGCCTTTCGTTTTCGTTCCGTGGGAATGACAATGTTTTCACGTTATAAACTAATCGTGTCTAACGTACGTTTATTCTATCTAGTCTATGCGTCGAATGGTGGACCTTGTAGTTCGCGCCAGTGGTCACGTCATTACATTTTATCCTTATTATTTATCTTATTGTTTTTTTGGCTGATTGTGATGAGCACTTGTCAAGTATGTTTGTGTATATTAGTATTGCATATATTATTATTATAATGGAATAGATTTAAAAGATTTAAAAAAAAACACACGTCAATCTGGTCGCTCGCTGTTACAACACGCTCTCCTCATGCGTCAAAAACCCAATTCAAATACCATAGTAGCTCGTCTAGCTAAGCTGCTAGTACACGACGTTAGCATGGGTCGACTCGGTCTGGGAAAACTCCAATTCGGATCGGATATTTTTGGAGTAATTTATAAGTTTTTTGAGGATTCAGACCACATTGTCAGGTGGTGGTGTTTTGGATATTTTTTGTGGCGTAGAAAAGATCGTTTTGAGAAGATAGTGTATGTGTTGTACAGCAGCATGTAAGTACAGATCCCAAGTCTGACAGGTTTCAGTCGGCATTTCGGTGTGATGATGGCGCACGGCCGGAGTATCGGGGGCGCAGCGCCCCGTGTTCCCTTTGTTTTGGAAAAAAACCCTGCAGTCTGGTTATAGTCTCCTGAAGATAGTATTTTCATGAATCGAATGTATTTATTCACATGCTTTTAGTGTATGGATATTAGTGTGTGGCATATTGTTATCTTCTATATTTTAAAAATAGCTGACCGGTTTTTTTTCCCCCTTCTCTTGGATTTATGTTCCCAGTTTTGATTCTCTGGTATGTTGTCGGTCACTTAAAAGCATATCAGAGATTATTCTCATTTTAAGCCAACTATGAATAGTAAACACACCACCACGGTGTGTCCTTTATCATAGCTACACGTATGACACATGAAAATCTGTGGTAGGCTATTCAGTGGGGTATGATTAATTAAATGCGCTGACAGTTCATTGCTCCGGCCAAACGGATTACACTGAGTGGAGTGGATTACCCCTTCAAGATGGCCCCGCCCCGCGTCTTGTCAGCGCACACCCAGTCTCAATGGAAATACCACTGTTAACATCATTTAATCTATTTATTCGTGATCTGGGGCACGTAATTTCAATTTTTTTCGTGCCAAACGCCACAAATTTTTTAACACAATATGGCAGCTTGTGGGGCCACCCATTTCTACTTTCACACTTTAATTCTGAAGAATTGTTGACCAATTCACGGATATGTTTAATGCAGGTGCGCTGCTCTGTAAGCAAACCACGATGGAAAAAAGGTAGCTGCTTCATCTCTTTTTAAAATGAGTTTCAAATTCATGTTTTTTTCGCACGAAAAAACTGAAATTACGTGTCCCAGATCACGAATGAATAGATTAAATGACGTGACGTGACAGTGTCACGTATTTTCGTGAGACTGGGTTGCGTCAGCACCAGTAGGTGGTAGCGTTCGATGCTGTTGCCATACACTTGCTGTTTCCCAATGTGAAGGCTGCAGCCTTGCTAGGACGCGTCCTTGCTAGTCGCGTCCTATGGAGACTGTGCTAGCTCAAGTGCTTCCCAGTGTTTGTAACGTTCGGACTTTGGAACGACTTTAGAGTGAGAGGCAGCACTTTTGCAGGCTCTTGGGTTCTTGTTCTTTTATTCAGTCCTTGAACCGTGATTTAACAGTGTAAAACCCCTCTGCTAAACAGGCTATTTCATTTTGTGTTAAACAGTAACATAAATAGAAAAAAAATTTGGGCTTTTTCTTTTTGTAACTTTTTCTTTTTTCGAGAGGAAAAGTTTACCGCTAGCATGGTTGACCACGACTACAACTTGGGTGCTCTCCACGAGGCATGTGACGATATCGACATTGATGAAGAAGTTTGTGCCGATGCATAGTGTTGCAGTCTCTGCTTCCCCCTGGTGGTTTTGTTGGGGAAAATACGTTCGTGTGGCGCATTAGGTGTGACGTAATAGAACGGGTGTGTTGTGGGTAGTGAAAACAAAAGGACGGGGCGGGAAAATCAGTGGGAAGTCTACGGCGCGAACGTGATAGTAGCTTCTTATGCTCGTGGATGTACCAATTGTTGAGAAATAAAGTTAATTACCTTTTTGCTGCAACCAACCCGAGACTTCACTTTTTCTGCTTCGGCCTATATGTTAACCGGACCACTAGACAAGCAAGTTATACCCTGCAGCGAGCCAAGTAATTGAATTGAAACCAGCTTGCTTCCAACTACGGTTCGGAGCAGGGAAAGCTGGGAGGTAACACTGGGGGCTCGTCCGGATATTAACAAAACAAGAAGGAAAGTGAGAGGAGGTCGGGACGGTTGAAACGCAGACTGACGGCGCTCGGAGCTAAAGGCTAAAGGTACCGGTTAATGCTAACGCTTGGAATAGGAGGCCTGTCGAGATGGAGTCAAGACGGATAAGCCACCAACCCAATTTTTAATGGATGTAAGAGACACTGATATGGAACCCAGTTAACCACATGGACGGTCGATATGCCGACGGCACTAACCCCTTCACGGCTAGCATGGAGCTAACGTTAGCCGCAGACGGAGGGATGGTTCACGGCCAGACGCCGTCGCTCAACCGAACATTGCCCCCCACGCCACGCACGCTGCCCACTACGCTTGTTGACTAACCGTCGTTCAACCCTGTGAATTGTACGGGTACAAAAAACCTTTTTGCCCCAACCCACTTACCATCCCCTCAGTTCACTTCAACCACCTTTTTTCCACCCTCTATGCCCCAGCCCGTGGAGCGTTGTGGAGTAATAAGCCTATGAGGATAACTATGCCCCACACCGGCGACACCTACCAATACGGCCAGTCAGCTGCAAGAGAAGCGCCAAGCCGGCGCCAACGGTCATCACACACAGCCCCATATGTTGTAGCGATGGATAACAGTGACGATGAACATTATTGTTATAGAGAGAGAATCTCAATATTGAAGCCAGGCCATTTTGATGGAACGGGCTCCTGGAAAGACTTTATTCATCTGTTCGAAAGCTGTGCAATGGCAAATCATTGGTCAGATTGCAACAATGGCAGTGCAACTGAGATTCAGCCTGAATGGGCGCGGCTGGAGCATATCGTCCATAAAAATCCCAGATCTGACCGTTGGAGCTACCGGCGGATTGTGGCTGAAATAGAGACTGCCTATGGGCCGCGCTCCGAGCATGCGACAGCCATCGGCATTGAATTGAGACAGACGGCGGTTAGGGGGCCAGAACGAAGCGCTGCAGCCCCCTCTTAAGGGATGATATCTATGAGAAGATAGTGTCCATTGTGTATTGCTGTGACCGGTACAGGAGCTGGAGCAGGACGCCATCAGTGTGGAGGTCTTCACACCAACGCCCTGGCCGACCGCCGAGGTGGCGTGCAAAGACTACTGGAGAAGCAGCCGCACACCCTGGCCAGAGCATATGACATCACGCACCACAGCTACGAGACCACCAGGAGGGGCCGCCCAGAACAGTCCACACAATTCATGGCAGCCCGGCCAAACGCAGCTTTGCAAATTCAGAGAGCCAGGGCCGCCACGGTACGTGGAAAATAACAGCATGCCAGCTTGTGTGGAGCCAGTGGGGGTAGCTGTCTGGTCCATCGACTCACCAGAGAGGGCTCCAAGATTTAATCAGCAGTGGCACCAGAAGAAAGACACAAATGTCAAAATGCCTATGGGGGAGGTTCAGTGCCACAACTGCTCCGGTCTAGGGCATATGATGAGAAACTGCCCTTCTCCCCGTCGACCCAGACAGCAAGCTCGGACAGTCAATAATAACACAGCACCCGACACAGGTATAGTGGTCACCTGTACTGCAAGTCAGGAAGACGACATGTGTGTTAAAATATCGATATATGGATTGGAAATGTGTGCTCTGCTTGACTCTGGTGCTCGCAGGGAGGATGTGTTTGCCCCTCCATCTCTTCAACACCCATTCCCACAGAGTCCAGACCCCCCAAATAGAGCCATCCTGTCGCGGAGGTGCCTCTGCAGGGCATCGGCCCCCGTGTGGTTCTGGCAGTGCTGGGGGAAGTCAACCTACCAGTACGAGTTGGGAGCCGAGCTACACAGAGGTGAACTTCATCATGGCCGACACAGCAGAGAGCACCGAGGTTATCCTGGGGCACCCTTTCCTACATCAGACGAGTGCCCAGCTGGAGCTATGGTCGCCGTGAGATAACCCTATATGATGATAGAGGTAGCTGTACCTCGTCTTAACCCAAGCCATCAGTCCCCGGGTGGCACATTGTCAGAGTGGGGCCGCACAACAGTGTTGGGAATCGGGGTGTGAGTATGTAGTCCCCCGCAGCACCGGCCCACCTCCGCCACGCTGCTGACGGAAGACCTCGATGCTGAGAGCCCAACTAAAGGTTTCCATTGAAAAAAACACCACGCATATACTAGTGGCCTCACCCTCGTCGTACAGGCGCAGCGGTCCACCAACGTTTCCCCATCAGAGTCTTCAACCCTGGAGCCTTACCTGTCACGTTGAAGAGAGGCGTTGTGGCAGGGGTCCTACAACCAGCAACGGTGTTAGGGAAGCTGGAGCCCCAGCCACCCCTCGCCCCACTGGCCTCTGAACCGATTAACTCTGTCTCTGCTTCTTTGCCCAGCCACCTGCAGGTCCTGTATAATGAGAGCTGTGCTAGTCTGCCAAAGGGGGACCATGAGAGGGTGGCCTGCTTGCTACGGTCATACCAGTGACGTCTTCCTCCACGGGGCCCCCACTGACCTTGGCCGTACTGGCCTCGTGCCAGCACGATATCCTCACCATCCCTGGTCCACACCTGTGAAACAGCAAACCACGCAGGATGGCTGGAGACAAACACAGAACTGCAGCGGCGACCAGCAGGTGCTGCAGGCAGGGCCTGGACCACTGGGTTTGGCCGCAACATCACAGCAACAGCAGCTGGGCTGGCACCCAATTGTTATGGGTAAGGAAGAAGGACCAGACTTCCGCGGCTATGTGTCGACTACAGGCTTCTTAAATGAGAGGAACCATTTAGAAGGATGCGTTATGCCACTGCCCCGCATCCCAGGACACCTTAGAACACATCGCGTCCACCGCCAGGTTACTTCAGCACGACTGGACAAACATCAGGATTACATCAGGATACTGGCAGGTGGAAATGACGCCGAGAGCCCGAAAAGCCGCTGCCTTCTGCACCCGTAAAGGCCTGTTTGAATGGAATGTGATGCCTTTCGGACTGTGCAATGCGCCGGCCACATTCCAGAGGCTCATGGACCGTGTCCTGGCCGGGCTGCAGTGGGAGACCTGTTTGGTGTACCTCGATGACATCATTGTCCTGGGGCGGGACGGCACCGACATGTTGGAGCGGCTGAGCCAAGTGTTCAACAGACTACGCGCAGCCAACCTGAAACTTAAACCATCAAAGTGTTTCCTGTTCCGAGAGCGAGTGGCTTACCTGGGGCATATCGTCTCCAGCAAAGGTGTCGCCACTGACCCCCAAAAGATTCAAAAGGTGACTGAGTGGCCCGCACCCCGAAACGTCTCTGAAGTGCGTCAGTTTGTCGGCCTGGCTTCGTACTACCGACGCTTCGTCAAAGATTTCGCCACGGTTGCCAAGCCCCTCCACGAACTCACCAAAAAGTATGCACGTTTTAACTGGACGGATGAATGCAAGGAGGCGTTCGAGCAGCTGAAAAGCCGGTTGACGTCAGCGCCGGTGCTGGGTTATCCCCTCGACAGTGGCCAACTGCTCCTCGACACGGACGCCAGTGACTGGGGAATCGGAGCAGTCCTCTCCCAAGTACAAGAAGGTGAGGAGAGAGTGCTAGCCTATGGGAGCAGGAGAATGTCGGCCACTGAGCAAAACTACTGCACCACCAGACGAGAACTTCTGGCAGCTGTCGAGTTCACCTCTCATTTCCGGCAGTACCTGCTAGGGAGATCATTCATCATACGGACTGACCACAGCAGCCTGCGCTGGTTGACTCGGATGAAGGAGCCTGAGGGTCAGCTTGCTCGCTGGCTTGAAAAACTAGCAGAGTACGAGTTCCTGGTGATCCATCGTCCAGGGAGACAACACCAAAATGCGGACGCGCTCTCCAGAAGACCTTGCAGGACGTCATGCCCATGCACAGTTCCAGAGCCTAGCCTCAGTAACCAGCTTCAGCACAAGGGGATTCAGTGCAATTTGGCCGAAGAGGATGAAGAGGATGTTGGGAAAACTCCTGCAGAGCAACCTCCAGTGGGGGTAGTGGTGCCTGAAGATAGCTATGTAGGCAGGCCCGCAGTTGAGGTCTAAGCAATCTTCCAGATCGCGTGGATAAGCGGCACCGATTCTTTCCAGTGCCTGTGATCAAGCTGGCCTCTCTGTTCGACAGTGTGTCTACAGGGTGAGTGAGCCAGCCCCCAAACCAACCTGTTCAGTGTGGTTGGAGCCCAAGAGCAGTTTATCCAGTGCCCAAGAAAAGCTGACCCCAAGATATAGC
>OLKM01003435.1:0-36588 GCA_900291075.1 Melanogrammus aeglefinus | reverse complement strand
TCTGTAAGGAAAACTTTCCTCCTCTGCAATGCAAACAAGGGCAGGGAGTAAAACCCTGAACAACTGGTTTTCCAGCCCCCCTCTTTGGCGCAAGACTTTTTCTAATAAAAAACAGACTTTCCCCGGCCTGCCTCAATCAGTCTGGTTCCCAACTTGCTTGAGAAGAAGCCAAGAAACCTTGGATCAGTTTGGCTTTGCCGTTTCCTTTTCACGACCCGAATATTGCCTTTTTTGCCCCGCCAAAAAGCGCAACACTTCAAGGATCACTGGGTCGGCTTGCTGGAGTGCGCCAATGTCAGCTGGCGGATACTGTGGCAAGGCCCAGACAGCCGACTGACACACTGAAGACCGTCGGGCCTGAAGGGCATTTTTTAGAGGCTGTGGAAGTGGGGTACCGGACACTATGGCCCCCAAGTTGGCGTCCATCGGTGGATGTAGGCGGGACAGCGCGTCTGCGTTTGTGTTGTTTTTACCAGGCCGATACTGAATTTCAAAGTCGAACGATGCCAACTGGGCTACCCAACGCTGTTCCAAGGCTCCAAGTTTAGCTGAGGACAAGTGGCTAAGAGGATTGTTATCCGTAAATACAACACACTTGTGTCCAAGCAAGTACTCGCGGAATTTCTCCGTCATAGCCCATTTCAGCGCCAAAAACTCCAGCTTCATGGAGCTATAGTTGGCTGGGTTACGCTCTGTTGGTTTCAAGCTTCGACTGGCGAAGGCTATGGGCCGCACTTTCCCTCCTTGCTCTTGTGCGAGTCCGCGCCAGACCTTCCGTGACTCGCGTCGACCTCCAAGATGAAGGGAAGGGAGAAATCAGCGTACGCAAGCACGGGTGCGGTGGTAAGTTTGGATTTCAGGGCGTCGAAACTCTGCTGATGTTCTGTCAACCATCTTTCTGAAACACGAGGCTCAGACCCGCTTGGCTTTTTGACCTCTTCAAGGCTCAAGCAACAAAGGCGGTTGGAGAGGGGCAGCTAGCTTGGCGAAGCCCTCCATGAAGCGACGATAATAACTTGCGAACCCGAGGAAGGATCGCAGCTCCAAGTTTGTGGTCGGGGGCTGCCAACTGGCTACCACCTCCACCTTGCCGGGGTCAGTTGAAACGCCCTGGGCGGAGATGACATGCCCCAAATAATGCACTTCTTGCTTAAAAAATGAGCATTTAGACAATTTGGCCTTCAAACACTCTTGCTGTAGCCGCTGCAGGACCACTTCAAGTCTTTCCAGGTGTTGTTGGAAGGTAGACGAGAAGACTACAATGTCGTCGAGGTATAACAACACCGTCTGACATTGTTGGTCCCCAAAAATGCGCTGCATCAGCCGCTGGAACGTACCGGGTGCGTTACATAATCCGAACGGCATTCTGTTCCATTCGAAGAGACCGAATGGGGTACAGAATGCCGTCTTGGGGCGGTCAGCTTCGGGCGACCGGGACTGGTTGTACCCGCTGGCTAATCCAAAGTGGAAAACAGCGGGCACCAGTAAGCGCGTCCAACGACTCCTCAATTCGAGGAAGTGGAAAAGCGTCCTTCCTAGTCCGGCTGTTGAGTTGTCTGTAGTCTACGCACAAGCGTAGGCTACCATCTTTCTTCTTGACCAAAACAATTGGCGAAGCGAATGGGCTGCAGCTCTCCCTGATAACCTGCGTTTCAAGCAATTGATTAATATGCTCCTTGACCACTTCATAGTCCGATGGTGGTATGCGCCGATAGCGCTGACGAATTGGTGCGTTCGTCCAAGAGGGGAATCTCGTGGGATATCAGACTAGTGCAGCCTAAATCCCCCTCGTAGGATGAGAAGACGGAAGCATACTTCCAGAGAAGAAGACGCGCCTCATTCTGTTCATCAATGGGCAAGGCAGACAAATCCACTGCACCTATTTGGTCCAGAGGCGTCGGGGTCGCAGCTTGTGATGCCACTGTGGCCAAGTAAGATGGAACCTCCTTCACTCCAGAGGGCAAACTAACTACATGGGCCTCACTCAAAGCACCCACAACTGTTCGTGGGTAAAGAAGCACATCAGAGGATCCCACATTGACGACTGGGATGTAGGCGGTGCCCCCTTCGACTCTAACCAGGGCTGGAGAGGCCAACAGTCCGGCAGGGAGGCCCTTCTCCAAAGGCTCAAAGAGTACAGTAGTCCCAGAATACTGGGCTGAACATGTGGCTGGAACGATTTGCATTGTGCCACCAGAAATCCGACAAGCCTTCCGGCCAAGGACTTTGACTCTGCCAATGACCTTAAGAGGGGGAGCCAAGGAGGTCCCGCGGTGGCACTTCTGCAGTGCCTGCACCACTGATTGTGGTGCCCCAGTGACTGTGGGTAAATCAAACAAGGCATTGCCATGTTGCCCAAAAAGCGTGCTGTAACACCTGCGCTGGGACATTTCATCCCCAAAATGCCAGGGGAGTGAGGTGATCCACCCACTGGGGGGTCCTTGACCACCAGTAACCAACACTCTGGCAACGACCGACCGCAGAGTGTGACTTCAAGCTCTACGTAACCAAGGTATGGGATTGGCAAGCCATTGGCGGCTTGAAGTTGCAGCCATTGGCAAGGTTGGAGCTTCCCCTGAACCCCAGTCTGAAAGTGCTGCCGGAAGAAACTTTCCGAAATAGTGGAAACCATGGATCCTGTGTCCACTAAACAAGGAATTTTTACTCCCCCCATAACCACGTCTACGTGCGGACAAGCAGAAATTAGCTTAGCTCCCCCCTCACTGCTTGAAATGTCTGATGAGCCGGTGGTTACCCCCCCCGAACTTTGGCTCCACAGTTCGGTGGGTGCTAGTTTCCCAGATGCTGTGCTGGGCCTTGCTGCCTGTTCGGCCGGAAAGGAGCAGGCGCATGGGGCCGGGGACGAGGAGGGCCCACGCGCCACCTTCGCACTCCCTGGCCAAATGGCCAGGTTGATTACACCGCTTACAGATTACTGGACCATAGTAAGGAGGGTGATTACGCTGAGAGTTATTCTGCAGCTGGGAAAGAGATTCAGTTAGTCTATTTAACTGCTCCTGTTGAAGCTTCAACATCTCCTTCACTTCCTGCAATTCAGAAGTTGAACTTGGGCTAACCGCTGGGGGAACACCCTGCACACCGTACTGCAAACCCAGGACCAAAGGGACTGAGTGGCTACGGCCGCGCGCACCCCCTGGTAACCCCTCCCGCTCCCACCTGATTGCCTCCCACCCTTACCTCCAGGAGGGAGACTGCAGGCTGTCCGCGCAACCAGCTGCTTTAACTCTCCGCGGAGGAACCATCGATGACATATTCGACAAACTGGTCGTGCATCAAAACCTCAGCGTTTGGCATCTCGCTTGGAGCCTGTCGTTTTATGGAAGCCATCAATCTCATCAGAGCAAGGGAGAACTCTTGGAGCGTCTCCCCTTCCTGCTGTCGCCTGGAGAAGAACGCCTCCTGCATGGCAACATAGGAGTCGGTACAACCATATATTTCTCTCAATACAGCAATAATCTTGACCGGATCGCTTCTTTCCACGGTCGAACGATATTTTATTTCGTCACGTGCTTCTCCCTCCAAGTGGTCAAAAAGGAAGAAGGCTCGGTCAACTGTGGACAGATGACGGGCCCTCATGCACGCCTGGACTTCATCAACCCATTCCTCGAGCCCTATGCCTGACCTACCCCTAAACACAGGACACCTCCTGTCTCTGGGTACTAAGATAAGTCGCTCTGCCACAGGAGCGCTAGAAGAGGGTGATGCTACAGTAGGTTCGCGGGCAATGGGAGGTGCAGAACTAGGACCAGGCAGAACTTCTGCCCGCTCTCTCTGTAACCTCTCATTCTCTGCCATCAAATGAGCCACTAGGTCCCTCAACCCCTGCATCTCTCCCTCCATGTTTCCTGATGTTGACATTTAAACTACGGACACAAATATTATAATTACAAAAAGGAGACTCACTGCTGCTTCGCCTTTAACTCACACACATTCACTCATACCATACACTTTGTTCATTCAACCACAATCAAGGAAATGAAGAAAAAAACAACAACAAAAAATACCTAAATGAGGAACACACGTCTCTGCCTTAAATGAATTTATTTCCTGCCGACAACGCCAAGTGTGGCGGTACGAGGGGTGGACCAAAAAAAATATTATAATTAAATGAATAAAGGGAATTTATTAATTTTACTGAAACCGGACAACGCCACCCTGGGGGGTTTCACCCCAGGACCTTTAAACGAAACTTAAATATAAGCAGCAAAACAAAAAGAACACACAGGTACGTAACTCAGAAATGGCAATAGGCGTGGTTCAATAAATTATAACAATAGATTTTATTTTCACAACATAAGTTCTAATATAGCAAATGTAAAAGTATAAGGGGAAGGAGGGAAAAGAACTCGTCCCTGTAACGGGAAGGCACAGCTGAGAGGGGTAGGGCGGGGAAGGAAATCCTTCGAGTTAAAGAACACCCCCATTCACACACGTGAAACAACTCAAAACTATAAGGTGTATGAAAAACAAACCAAAAGGTGTCGCACAACACGCAGAGGGAAACCATCACCCAGGGACACCACCTCCACCGCTGGCTCTCCGATACTAAGGACAGGGGACAAAAGGGGACAATCAATAAGGAACCACCATAAATAATAAACACAATCAAATAAACAATTAATGTAACAGTTTCCAAAATAAACAAAAAAATAGAAAACAACTTATGTGAATACAAAATTAACCGGGTTAAGGGAAAAACACAAACTAACCCAATAAATCATTAGTACTTAACCCAAAACCGAATGAAACAAAGAAACCAAGAAAAGTATCCAAAGAAAATAACCTCTGGCTGGAAATAAATGATTTCTTAGTTAGTCATGAAACAAATACTCAACCAAGGAGAATAAAGAAAACAAAACCTAAATTCTAAATCTGATGGTTCACACACTCACATACACACTCGCATTCATCCCCCGTTTCTCTCACCCCCACACACGCACACACACACACACACACACACACACACACACACACACACACACACACACACACACACACACACACACACACACACACACACACACACACACACAGACGATGACACAGACACCAAACAACCACGATTCCTCGATCAGCTCCTGCCGACGATGACACAGACAGAACGACCACGATTGCTCGAGGGTGCGGCCTCTCTGCCGTAGTGCGGAGGACGGGCAGAGGGGAGCGTCTGCAGGTTGCAGGTATTAAAGTCTGTGAGCAGAGAAAGCGCCAAAGCGCAACGTGGAGCCGCGGTGAACTCTACCAACAGCGACTAAAACAAATCAGGCAATCAGTCTACAGCAATGACTGAGTCGCGGCTCGACTCGAGCCGGGCGAAGCAGCAGTGGTCCCAGACTACTTATCGTTACTGTGTCCAGGCAGTAGTGGATTAGTTGCAGGCATCCTTGTGACCGACCAAGGAGGGAGAGTGCACTGCTCCGTGGAGGATGGAGCGTCTCGGGTCTTAGATGGAGCGGAAGATGGAAGCTTAGCCCTCCAGTCACTGTCGTGTACCGTAACGGGGACAGTAACCACGGCCACGACCACCCGCTGTGTGTAAGCGGAAGCTGCAACCAGGAAGTGGGCGGAGCTCAGCGCCAGGGAGCAAGAGGAAGAGAGGGTGGCTGGAGCCTCCCTATATGCCCTCACTCACCTACCTCATCGGCCAATCATCTCGCCTCAATTAGAGAGGCAGAACTGTGACTGCACATACCATTACACTGGGTTTGTTTTGAGCTTTGGTTATTTATATTCTTGTTTCATGTTCATTTATACACATTCACACACACCCATACATTACAAACATTACTGATGAACTGACATACATAGTTATTTTAGTTTAATTCAATAAATGTATGTTTTCTAGTTTAAAGTCATGTGTGGTCTCCATCTTTTGTCCTACCTCTGAGCCAGGTTGTGACAAAATGGGGGCTCGTCACATTGGATTTTGGTAGTATTTTGTGTTGATTTTGGATGGAGTATTGCACATAGCTGTGGTGTTTTG
This sequence comes from Melanogrammus aeglefinus, assembly GCA_900291075.1. Lineage (NCBI taxonomy): Eukaryota > Metazoa > Chordata > Actinopteri > Gadiformes > Gadidae > Melanogrammus > Melanogrammus aeglefinus. The sequence goes on along the minus strand of OLKM01003435.1, from coordinate 30,584 downwards.
TTGATTTGGGGGAGCTTTATTCTAATCCGTTTTTTTACCCCTTTCTTTTGGGGCTCATCATTTTGAAGTGAACAAGTTGTGGTATGGCAATATTTTAATTGGTGTTCTCCTCGGTTAGGCATAGCAGCAGCTCTAATAGAGGGTCTGTTGCATGGTGTCTGTAGTGTGGCGGGGAAGGTGGTTAGAGCAGTTGTCTCAGGATCACGTCCAGGGTTTGTTGGGGGGTCGCTGTTTTATGCAGTTGCTCTCCACAGCCACTGGGTTACAGTGAATAAATACCTGCCACCGGTACCTGTCCGAAGACTAGGGATGAGTTTTAGTTCGATAGAGGATTTTACTAGTCAGTTTAGTATGGGGAGGCACCAGTTCTTGTTTGCCATTTGTTGTGTTGCATGTTCTGTTTGCGTTTACCTCGTTTTGATTGTCTAGGTTTCTAGATCTGGTTGGTTATGGCTAACATTGTGGAGGAGTTTCTTCAGTATCCCTCTGAGGAATTGCTGGAGCAGTGTACCAAGGAGCAGCTGATTAAGGTTGCCCAGCATTTCTCTGTTGCAGTGGAGCCCAAACGCACAAAGGACAACCTGAAGAATATCATCAAGGCTAACTTGCAGGAAGGTGGTGTGCTGATGGACGGAGGGGGTGAGACGTGGCTTAACATTTGAACAGCAGAAAGAATTACCGTTTTTGAAATTGGATCATGAAAAAGAACTGGAAAAAATGAAATATAAAAAGGAACAGATGAAATTGGATTTGGAACTACAAAAATTGGCATTAGTTGGGGAAGGAAAAATGTCTGCATCTGCTTTAAATGGGCAAACTACTGGTTCGCATTTTGATGTTGCCAGTAATTTGAGATTGATGCCAAAATTTAATGAGAATGATGTAGATACCTTCTTCTGTCTGTTTGAACGTGTTGCCGATTCCAGATCTTGGCCTGATGAGGAACAAACCTTAACGTTGCAGTGTGTCTTTACAGGCTTATGAGTTGGTTCCTGAGGCCTATCGTCAGCGCTTCAGGAACTGGCGAATGACTGGTACACAAACACATGTGGAGTTTGCACGGGATTTGGTCACGCATTTCAATCGCTGGTGCTCTTCATCTGGGGGGGAGGCTGAGGTTGGTGTTCGCCCTGAGTTGCCAGTGGAAGGTGTTGACATCATTCTGGGAAATGACCTGGCAGGAAGTAGGGTATGGCCAGACGATGTAGAATTTGATAGTCTACAGCTACCTGATGTGTTAATCCCACCAAATACCATAGGGGTTGCATCCTTGTCATTTCCAGAAGTCCCTGAAACTGAGCAAGCAGTTTGTACTGTGGACCCAAAGGGATTTAGTGAATCGGAGCCAGCAGTTATTTCGGTCTGTGCTGTGACTCGTTTAATGACTGCTGCGTTGACTGATCTGCCAAGAGATCTTAAAAAAGAGAGATGGTTGGTTGGTTGGTATGGAGAATAGATGGTTGGTTGGTATGGAAAAGAGATGGTTGGTTGGTATGGAAGAGAGATGGTTGGTTGGTATGAAAGAGAGATGGTTGGTTGGTATAGAAAATGTGATTGGTTGGTTGGTATAGAAAATGTGGTTGCAGATGCACTGTCACGTGCCCCTTTGATTTAGGATGCATGAAGAAAAAAGAAAGATTAGCCCATTTGTCTGTTTATGTCTTATGCCCCATATGTACTCTAAAAGTGCTTCCTTTAGTTTCAAGGTTGCTGGGTCATGAGACTTGGGGTGGGGGACGTATTGGGAGGTGATGGGACAGTATATGGAATTTAATTTTTTGTTTTTTTTGTTGCAGGGTCGGAGGTGGGGTGTGGTTCTTGTGGGGGGGGGGGATGTGACGGACTCATGGCCTCTAACCTTAGTTGATTGGTTGTCTGGGATTTGGGGAGTGGCTCATCAGGAGAGATGGTTAGCACCTGGATTTGTGTGGATGCCTCTTTTATAAAAAGAGCATCTGGGCATTTACTCGGGCTCTCCTGTTTGTGTTGCTGGGTTTGTTTTGAGCTTTGGTTATTTATATTCTTGTTTCATGTTACATTTATACACATTCACACACATCCATACATTACAAACATTACTGATGAACTGACATACATAGTTATTTTAGTTTAATTCAATAAATGTATGTTTTCTAGTTTAAAGTCATGTGTGGTCTCCATCTTTTGTCCTACCTCTGAGCCAGGTTGTGACACATTGTTGCATGCACTGCATCAGGAGTAGGTTATTTAGTTATAAGTAGGCTATACTTAGTTAGCTTCAACGATACACGATATCATATAATATATTATAAAAAATTATAAATAAAAAATAACGATATAAGTGGAACGTCCATGTAGGCCTACGCAGCAGCACTACGCGCAGGTGTTGCCGCATGATATGCCACACGGCATATCATTAACTATCGTATTATCTCTGAGGTAAAGTAAAGCCTCAGGTAGTTCATTACGTCGTTGCCACACTCATTCGATTCACCGGAAACTGAACGGAGAAGTCGCTCGCGAATCAGTCTAGTTTCCGGTAGCGGTGGATTGCATCATGGAATGCACGCCATTGCACGGTTCTCAGCTGAGTCAGTCAGACTCAGTGGAGTTAGTGCTACCGGAAACTCGACTGAACTGGGAGGAGTCGTTCGCGAATCGTTTGTTCGTTCAGGCTAGTTTCCGGTAGCGGTAAATCGCATCATGGAATGCACTCCATTGCACGGTTCTCAGCTGAGTCAGTCAGACTCAGTGGAGTTAGTGCTACCGGAAACTGGACTGAACGAACGAACGAATCGATTCGCGAACGACTCCTCTTGGCGAACTGAATCACGCGAACTGGTTCACGGAAACGAATCACTAAATCCACCTCTGGGCCACAGGGGGGCGCTGCTCCCCACACTTTTAGGGGAGCAAAAGTTTTGGAACATGTGACTGACGGGCGTGTTTTGTTTCCCAGGTGTGTCCTATTACATTGATCATTCAAACAATAAATAGCGCTGAATGTCTATGCTTAGATTCTGATTTGGGTTTTGCCTGTGCAGACTGCAATTATTATAGTTAGAGGTGTAACCAACATGAAAACCAGAGAGCTGTTTATGGGTGAAAAAGAAGCTATTGTGAAGCTGAGATAAGATGGAAAATCCATCAGAGCCATTGCAGAAATATTGGCAATAGCCCGTACAACCATTTGGAATGTCCTAAAGAAGAAAGAAACCACTGGTGTACTAAGTAACAGACGTTGAACGGGTAGACCAAGGAAAACAACAGCAGTTGACGACAGAAATATTGTGAGAGCTGTAAAGAAAGACCATAAAACAACTGTTGTTGACATCAGCAACAACCTCCAGAGGGCAGGAGGGAAGGTATCATTATCTACTGTTCGCAGAAGACTTCACGAACAAAAGTACAGAGGCTACACCAGAAGATGCAAACCACTCATTAGCAAAAAGAATAAGAAGGCCAGGCTGGATTTTGCCAAAAAGTACAGAGACAAGCCTCAAAAATTCTGGGACAACGTTGTATGGACTGATGAGACGGAGATTAACCTTTACCAAAATGATGGAAAGGCTAACGTTTGGAGAAAGAAAGGATCTGCTCATGACCCCAAACATGGTCATCTGTGGAGGCAATGTCATGGCTTGGGCTTGATGCAAAACACACTGCAAACACAACAAAGGAGTTCATCAGGGGCAAGAAGTGGAAGGTTTTCAACTGGCCAAGTCAATCTCCAGACGTAAAACCTTTAGAGCATGCATTTTACCTGCTAAAGAGGAGACTGAAGGGAGTAACCCCCCAAAGCAAACAACTGAAAGGGGCTGCGGTGAAAGCCTGGAAAAGCATCACAAAAGAAGAATGCACAAGTTTGGTGAGGTCAATGGGTCACAGGCTTGATGCAGTTATTGCAAGCAAAGGATTTGCAACAAAATATTAAGTCTTATTTACTTTAATTTATTTTAAATCTATTTGTTCCAATACTTTTGCTCACATAAAAATGTGGTGTACCTTTACAAATAATGCTATCTTCTAAGTTATCTATCGGATCCAGATGTAAATACCTGGAAATAAAAGCTGAAATGTGTATCTCTTGTCTCATATTCATCTTTTGGTGTCAAACCCAAATGTTTCCAGTCTACAGCAAATATAAAGGAATTGGCCTCACTGTTCCAATACTATTGGAGGGGACTGTATATGCGATCCATGGCATGACAGCCGGCCAAGGACCACAGCCTCACAACTGGTGAGCTAGAGCCCCCCGGTGATTTGGCGCCCCCCACAAATATGGCGCCCCAGGCGGCAGCGGGGTTCGCCCGTGCCTAAAACCACCACTGCGTGTGTGTGTGTGTGTGTGTGTGTGTGTGTGTGTGTGTGTGTGTGTGTGTGTGTGTGTGTGTGTGTGTGTGTGTGTGTGTGTGTGTGTGTGTGCGCTCGTGTGCATGCATGGGCATCTTAGTTGCATAATAATGTTCTTAGTCTCTCCACTTAGGATGACAGCGTCTGCTCCTTAGAAAATTGTTTTATTTTGTTATTAATAATCCCTGAACAGCATTCATTATGGGAGTATATAATGCTCATGATACCGATATACAATACATTTTGATGAAAATGGGACATTGTTACGAGGAGAATTTCTAATATGTATATTCTCTGCTACTTTAGCCATACTTACGCTTTTTCTGAACTTGTTTTGGATTTTTTATGACACGCAGTTGTAGTTAACATTTAATTTGAACCAAATGGATACATTGCTGTTACCTATTGACTTAGTGCCGACCATTTAAGAGAACACTTCCTTCACTGGATTACGCAGTATCTTTAATGGAAAATAATTTACATATTTAACCATTTGAAATAACAAAAATATCATTCAGTAAGACCACACTCAATGCACTCACTGTATCTTCATGAATAAAGCATAAAGAAAATGCAAACAATTATATATTTTGAAATAATAATTTGCATTGGTACATACTACACAGAAACCTCCCTAGATGGGGCAATCTGATTGGTTCGCTATCTTGGGATAATCTTCATTATCCACCTACGAAACTCGGGATAATGATTGTCGCAAAATGGCGGGCGCAAACTCTCGTTTTGCTACAGTGACAGACTCGGAAATCATAGAAATACAACAAAACGCAATCCCAACAAACATCAAGAAAGCCACAAAATATGGACTACGTGTTTTTCAAGCTAAAAAGTGATTTTAATGTTTCGATATAAGTTAAAAACCACTGCACTGTTCACAATTTTGTTACAAATTGTTGAAAACTGTATTTTGAATGTGATGACGGTGAATATTACAGCAAAGCCAGTTTGACATCGATCAGGTCTGCCATTGATCGTTTCTTGCGAGACGAAAATGTTCAAAACGTGGCCATTGTCACGCTTTGAACATTAGAAAATAAACCTATGAAATCTAGTTTTGGCTTGTTTTGATGATGTTCCCGTCACGTACTAAAACAATTATTCTCCTCAGGCTCTGTGGATAGTGGTAAATAGTCCTCTTGCCGTTCCGGCTCGGGGACTATTTACCGCTATCCGCAACGGTGAACATTAACTTATTAACCTTGATTCAAATGTAGTCAGGGTCGGAGCAAGCCTCCAATCTTGAGGAAGTTTATTCCTGCTGTTTGTTGCATATAGCTGAATCCTCCTCCTTTTTTTAAGACTCTTTGAACAATTAGCTGACTGGTCCTAGTTGATCTTAACTGTCTACTCTAGAGGGTTCATATAGCGGGAACATTTCAGGTATATACTTTGGGCCTAAACCGTTTATATTGATTTATAGGTGAGCAGTAATATTTGGAAATCAATCCTAACATACCTTGGAACCAATGCAGATATTTTTGATAATCAGTGTTAAGTGTATTCAAATGTTTTGTTCTTCGTTAGAACTCTAGCAGCTGCATTCTGAACAAGCTGTAAAAGGTTTTTTTGGAAGGCCAGCAAAGAGACTTAAAAAAAAAAGAGTCTTCATTTCTAAGTCTTGATTTGACATAAGTCTTCTTAATTTGTCATGTCTTTCAGGTGACAGTCCGATTTTTATCACATGACTGAATGTGGCTGCTGAAATTTCGATATAACACCAAGATTTCTGGCTTGGTTTTAGTTTTCAATCACAATTTGGTCCAGGCACACACACACACACACACACACACACACACACACACACACACACACACACACACACACACACACACACACACACACACACACACACACACACACACACACACACACACACACACACACACACACACACACACACACACACACAAAAAGACCTCCTTCTACTGGTGAGTCATAAGGGTCACACCCAACATAATGGTTAATAAACTGAATAAAAGCCCTGTATTTTTCCGGGTTTGTTTAACAGAGATGACCTTCTTGCTACAACCACACGTTGATTATATCACTACCTTTCACTTATTTTCAATATGAAAACGTTGGCTTTGATTCTGGGAGGGCTAGCTTTGATGGGCATACAGGTAAGTCTTTTTTCTTATTTTTTTTAAATATTTTATGAATTATGTGCAATTTCATCAATCCAATGGTTAGAAATCAGTTCATGTCATATTCTTCACTATGATTCAGTTGCTAATATTGTGCTTCTCCGGTTTTGAAGCACACCATGTCCAATAATAGATATAAAGATTTTTCTACGGAACAGACAACTGAAAGGTGTTTCTTTATTTGATTAAAACATTCTCAATCTGTGTAGAGGTGTTTTAACTGGGCACACCTTCCAGATAGATCTGATCCCTAACAAATACGTATCTTATAAACCCTTCACTATGTTCACGTCTAACTGGTCACGTCAAATTGGGGAATTGTAATCCGACAAGGAAAGGATGGCGACAAGAGTTTGTCACACTGTTGATTGACTATCGGCAGCGTGAAATGAACGGGTGTGATCTGCGCAGAAATTGTAGTATAGGGGGAAGTGAGTGTATTGAGGGGTGCACATTTGGAGGGACAGATGAGGGGTACATGGCACTGGTCCGACCTCCCATTGGTCCGACCTCCCATTAGATCGACCTCCCATTGGTCCGACCTCCCATTAGTTCGAACTCCCATTAGTTCGAACTCCCATTGTTCCGACAGTCGGAGTAATGAGAGTTCGAACTAATGGGACGTCCTCATTAGTTCGAACTGCACTAATGCATCTGTAATCTAAACAGACAGGTCGGATATTTGAGAGCTGCCAACTTGAAATTTAAAAATGTCCTTTCACTGTACAGTCTGTGTTTGAAATAAAACGCACGCACTGACCAGGTTGAGCACGCCACCAGATGCGCATTTCTCCGGCCCCTCAGCTGTGTGTCTGTAGGTAGCTCGTGTGTGTGTAGCCTGTGTGAATGTGTGCATTAATCCCTCTGTTCAGCATCTCTGTTAAGATGAATAACACAAATCTCCCCACAGAGCGCGAGCCTGGCACAGAGGTGCGCGCTCTGGCGCATCTGGCACAATCGGTTAACGGCACCGAGAGGAAACTGGCTCCGCTCCGCTCCGTCCGTGTGTGTGTGTGTGTGATGTGCGTTTCCGAGAGCTCTTTCTCTCTCTTTCTTTCTCTCTCTCTCTTCCCTCTCTCTCTCTGCTTTATTGGCACGACTGTGATGTACAATGTTGCCAAAGCATTTGGGACAGCAGAGTTAAAACAAACTCTCAGAGAGAGAGAGAGACAGAGAGAGAGAGAGAGACGCATGCTCGCAATGAAAGCGCTTGTCAGAAAGGCAGGGATGACAGGTCGAACTAACGGGATCACCCATTGGTTCGACCTCCTATTGGTCCGACTTGTGGTTGATTTTGTCGGAGTAACGGGAGGTCGAACCAATGGGAGGTCGGACCAGTGGGTATTTTGTCGGAGTAACGGGAGGTCGAACCAATGGGAGGTCGGACCAATGGGCATTTTGTCGGACTAATGGGAGGTCGGACCAATGGGTGGTCGGACCAATGGGCAGTTCCCCAGATGAGCGGGAACAAAGGGGTTAGCATGGTAGCTTAATGGACTCAACAATCATTAATCACACAAATAGGAGGTGTGTTATGTTTTTATGTTTATTCAGCCTTCAGTGTATACAATTTGGTAATCAGGCTGCAGTAACAGCATCACAGTAAGATAGGTAAGACAATCACAAATGGTTAGACTTATTCTGCAACCATCCACCATCAGGTCACAGTGAGACATTCCGTTTCCACCTACAGGAAGATCGCATGGTTGTGGTTTGTGCCGAATCCAAGACTCGCCTATCTTGCGATTCCATGTTCAAATTGCTATCCAATCTTTTCACTTCCTTCCTAGGTTTTTGGAGAAGATACTGACTCCAAATCTGCCATGCTAATGGGATGCTGCAATACCAATACATCACTAGCTCAAAGTACCTTGACAAAGGGAGCTAAGACTAACATGACAACAGGAGGCCCAACTACCAATACAGCAGCAGCTCCAACTACCAGTAGAACAGCAGATCCAACTACCATGACAACGGGAGCACCAACTACCATGACAAGAACAGCTCCAACTACCATGTTAACGGGAGGTCCAACTACCATGACAACAGTAGCTCCAAATACCAAAACAACAGCAGCTCCAACTACCAATAGAACAGCAGATCCAACTACCACGACAACGGCAGCTCCAACTACCAATAAAACAGCAGCTCCAACTACACAGACAACAGAGGCTCCAAATACCGTGACAAACGGAGCTCCAACTACCATGACAACAGCTCCAACTACCATGACAACGGGAGCACCAACTGTCATGACAAGAACAGCTCCAACTACCAAAACAACAGCAGCTCCAACTACCAAAACAACAGCAGCTCCAACTACTGTGACAACGAGACATCCAACGACCAGCAGAGGCACAGCGGTCAAAACGTCTCTGTTGGGCTCTGTGGCGCCACTGCTCTTCTGCACACTGTGCCGCTGAGCGAAATAGCGCCCCCCTCTGGTGATCATGAAATACTTTGGTCAAATTCCTGAAGTAATAATGCAGGCGCTTCAGAAAACAATGTTTTTAAATCACAATGTTCCCCTGAAATACATGATTCCTTGAAGTAAACAGTGATTCGTTTTTAGATGTATTTTAAACATTTATCATGATTATTATTCTTAGTTATTTTGCACACAGCCATACATCTGGACTCATCACTATTAATAATCAACATATGATGACGTATTACACATGTTTGAGTTGAGTGGTAACTTTCTCTATTAAAAGGATTGAATATCTGGTGGCAGGTGCAGGCTGTAATAGTCATGGTGGCAATACTAATGCCTACAAATTATCTTTATTTATCTTACATGTAGATCATGCATTAAGATAATTGTTATGATCCAAAAATGTCATTGCATCACAAGGCATCTGGATGGGAAAGGAGATAACTATAAAAGTGCATTTGTAGCAATTATTCAGATACACATTCAGGAGTGATGAGCAATCATAGAATATTGTTATTTGAAGAATTACAATCAAGTGAATGGCAAATATTAAGCAGCCAATGAGCCATCAAAATCGATATTATCTGAAAAATAGTCCAAAATGATTGCTGACCAATGCACTCAAAATGAAATAAATGATATTGTGAAATTACAAATGTATCAATAAGTATTATTCACTATATTCCATAAGCACATCATATTTAATTTTATAATGCTGTAATGGGGTGTGAGGTTGGACCCAAGAACAGCACAGACCGAGACCAGCGTTGGAACTGTTCAACAGTTTTATTGTCCAAAACAGGAATTCAAGCTTAATGGAGACAGACAAGGGGCGAGCAGGGAGAGGGGTCAGGGACAGAAGGCTGTTCAGGTTACCAAGGCAGGAACGACAAGGACGGGTCAGGGAGAAGCAGGGTCGACGCCAAGGAAGCAATCCAGGTAGTAGTACTAGAGAGCTTTACATGCTGCTAAGACAATCTGGCAGAGACTGAGTGGAAGGAGTGGGTTAAAGTAAGGTGAGGGAACACATGTGAAGGTGGTTGCACTGATGAGGTAGGAGTGGCAGGCAGGTGATCCGGAAAAGTACTGGCAGGGCTGGCAATGGGATGGAAAGCCAGGCGCGGATCGTGACAAATGTATTTTTCCAAAATGGTCTATTTCATAAAGTTTGATATTAAAAATGGAAAATGTGCACAGCACCAAACCATTAAAACCTGACCTTTGAGGTTATTCATTGATAGTTAATAGTTTGTTTGAATCAAGACCAAAAAAGCACTCAAACCCTTCCGCTTATCAATTGTCAAAGAAAATAGGGAAAAAGGTTGAGATTTCAGTGGGCGTGGCTCAGAGTCTAAGAACCTTAAGGCTGTGTCAATAAATAAAGATCACATCAAATCAACATATTCATTGACAGTGAGTTTGACTAATATTTTACCAGGCGATGGACTTAATTTGGCCTACACAACTTTTTTTATCTTTCATAATGCATAAAGTTGGCAAGCTAATATTTAGCCAGCTTGTTAGTTATCTGTCTTCAACTACTCTTAAACTAATCTTGAGTTGCGTGAGTCAGCAACAAAAGTTGTCATAGAAGCATGGTTACATTATCAATTTGAGAGAAGTAGTTGTGGTAAATGTTCCTTAATAGATTAAGAGAACTTAATCTGAAGTGCTGGCAAAGGGATTGGCATTGTTGCTCCACTGTTGTCTCCAGGGAATATTTGAGGAGACATGACCTTGAAATCACCTGTGACCAAAACACCCGTCACAAAGTGTCTGATGCCCACGGGTTATTGGGGAGAATCTGCAATGTCTTGGTGTTCATGTTCTGATTCAGTGTTCTCAATTTGGGGTCCATTGAAGGATTGTAGGGGTAGGCCTACTAAAAAGATGTTAATATTATGTGTATCCAAACTACTTACATAGGTCAATTCTGTTATTCTTATAGAAATATAATCCATTTCCAATTCAATCCAGACACGGCCTGGTTTACTGTATGTTACACATATTACAGTTACTATAATACAGATTTATACAAGTTTTCTGTGAAAAGAGTTAAGAGCTGTAAATACTGCAGCGTTTTATCAATCAATCTGGATTCATGAACTGCATGAGCGATGTGTTGTTATCACATCATTTGTTGTTCTAAATGCTATTTTGGATTAGAGTGCCCTTTAGGAGACATAATATTAACTTATTAATTGACGCAGGTGACGAAAAATAAAATAAATAAATAAAGTACATAGTCATACCTAAAGGTATGATTTCAGGATGTAAAGGTTTAACGTGGTAAATATTAAACATAACAAAAATAACAGTATATGAACAGTTTTATCCACCTTATAGCCTCTTTTCTTTCATTTCACTTCTTGGTAAAAATATTTCCTACTTCCTTTTAGATAGAAAGACTTTTTTGATCCACTGAGAGAAATACCTTGGCAACCACACAAAAGATAAATGAACGCACAATCGACCACACAACTAATGAATAAATACACATTCGACCACACAACCGATGAATAAACACGAAATGAACCATGCAACAGCCCATTAAAGCCGTCGGTTCCAGCCAATGCTGAAAGAACCTTACAACAGCAGGTGTTGATTCTACTAATCTTTACAACCTTCCATCAAAGAGGGCCCTACATTGGCAGCTTACTTCCTTGTTTGCTTACACTGCATATTGATGGCAACCGTAATCAAAGTGTAAAGTAATAAATGATTATCGTTATGCTAGCCTTTTCATGCGAGATGAACATTGCACCCTAATGCCTCATGTGATACAACATTTCCGACTCTTTCACAGATCACAGAGATTTAATATGAGCAGCCTCAAATCTCTGCAGTCCACTCATTTCCAATATGAAGACTGTAGCTCTGATTCTTGGAATGCTTGCTTTGATGAACTTCGGCAGAGTCCAGGTAAGAACAATCTGGTTGCTTATATATTTTTTAAAGATTTAAAATCGAAAACAAATTTCAGGTTCAAGATGGGTTTGCCCAAAAAATGTTACAATTATATCAGACAGGAAATGGAGATACATTTCTGAATATTTTGTGGTAATGAAATGTTACAATTATATCAGACAGGAAATGGAAATACATTTCTGAATATCTGCGACTAGCTCAAAAAAGTATTTTGCTTTAGCGCTACATTTTTTGAATAAGTTGAACAGCTTCTTTCAATTTTAAATCAATGGATTGTATATAGATTCAAATCAGAATTGTTTTAAGAATTTATAAGCTCTCTACGCTCAGTATTTAAATTTCATCTTCGCCTTTTTCAAATGTTCTGATTGACAGCCTTCCATTTACTTGTAGGTTGTAGGTCAAACAACCACTACCACAGAATCTTCAATTACCACAACATCAATCGCTCCAACTACCACTACAACTACAACGAAAACGGCAGCTCCAACTACCAATATAACGGCAGCTCCAACTAACAATACAACATCAGCTCCAGAGACCAATACAACATCAGCTCCAACTACCAATACAACAGCAGCTCCAACCACCAATACAACAGCAGCTCCAGAGACCAATATAACATCAGCTCCAACTACCAATATAACGGCAGCTCCAACTACACAATACAACATCAGCTCCAGAGACAAATACACATCAACTCAGCTTCCAACTACCAATACAACAGCAGCTCCAACCACCAATACAACAGCAGCTCCAGAGACCAATACAACATCAGCTCCAACTACCAATACAACAGCAGCTCCAACTACCAATACAACAGCAGCTCCAGAGACCAATACAACATCAGCTCCAACTACCAATACAACAGCAGCTCCAACCACCAATACAACAGCAGCTCCAGAGACCAATACAACATCAGCTCCAACTACCAATACAACAGCAGCTCCAACAGACCAATACAACAGCAGCTCCAGAGACCAATACAACAGCAGCTCCAACTACCAATACAACAGCAGCTCCAGAGACCAATACAACAGCAGCTCCAACTACCAATACAACAGCCGCTCCAGAGACCAATACAACAGCCGCTCCTACTACCAATACAACAGCCGCTCCAGAGACCAATAAAACAGAAGCTCCAACTGTGATTACAACATTAGCTCCAACTACCAATAAAACAGAAGCTCCAACTGTGATTACAACATTAGCTCCAACTACCAATAAAACAGAAGCTACAACTGTGATTACAACAGCAGCTCCAACTACCAATACCACAGCAGCTCAAACTACCAATACAACAGCAGCTCTAACTACCAATACCACAGCAGCTCAAACTACCAATACAACAGCAGCTCCAACTACCAATACCACAGCAGCTCCAACTACCAATACAACAGCAGCTCCAACTACCAATAAAACAGAAGCTCCAGAGACCAATACTCCAAATACCAATACAACAGCAGCTCCAGCTCCCACGACAACAGCAGCCCCAATTGCCACGACAACAGAGGCCCCAACTACCACGACAACAGCGGCCCCAACTACCACGACAACAGCAGCTCCAACTACCATGACAACAGCAGCTCCAACTATCACAACGGCAACTAGCATGACAGCTCCCACCACCATGACAACGAGACATTCAACGACCAGCAGAGGCACATCTGTCAAAGTGTCTCTGTTGAGCTCTTTGGCGTCACTGCTCTTCTACACACTGCGTCCCTGAGGGGAACAGCGCGGTGATCATGAAACACTATGGTGTGAAATGTCTTTTTTTGCATTATTAAGTTATTTAGATAACCGTGCCATGACTCTGGATCCTATCTCTGTAAATGCAGCCACGCGTTATGCAAATTTCTTTATACTAGGTAACATTCTGTTGAAAGGATCGCATAGGTAAGGCAAGCCAAGCTTCAACATGTAGTTGCGCTATATGTAGTATTTTGTATCATAACTTATTCACTATACCACTTTTTTTGTTTGTGAGAGACTTTTCTGTTTAGCTCATTCTATTTTGGATTTTACGCTTTGATTGTTCTAAGCCTCTGGATGAAGTCTGCTCAACATTTGATTGCTTGCAGGTAACCGCTTAGCATCAATAGTTTGGGTTTTACATAATGCTACTAGTACAGACATACAGGATAAGAAAACATTATTCTTGACCGTGTTGTTGTTGAGGATTTCAGCCTGTGCGATTTTTGACGGCCTGCAGAGTTGCAGGACTACATTTTTATTTGAATTTATCGAATGGATATCGCTCTCAAATCAAAATAGAAAACAAATCACCTCCCTTATATATGATTGTTATCAAGCACTTGGCAAATTGAATAAAGACAATACATTTCCTAATAAGTTTATGTGGAAAACTAGACACCCAAGATTGCATGTGTCCCTTCTTTATTTAACTTATAGCAGGGCCACAACGCCCAAACTTGCTGTGGTACAACTGTGAACACAAGTTAGAACTAGGAGGTTTATAACTCCACAGAAAACTCCAGCATCAAAAAGACATTGAGTGTCACTCTGTAAAGCACCAGGTGCCAGTATACATATAGAGTTTACAATCTCTAAAACATCAACACAGGAACATTCAACCCTATTGAGAAACATGCTCAAAGACAAGTGTGAAAGGTTTCAAAGTATCTGGTAACCATTTAGTAATGATCTCAGGGACAAGGATTTATCCCATCTGTTGGACAGGGGAAGGATATTATAGCCTCCGGAGCAGAGGTTTATTTAGTTATGTTTTAGATGAATAAATTGCAATATAAAGGCTGAATAGGTCGATTTTATATTTAGTGGACACACACACACACACACACACACACACACACACACACACACACACACACACACACACACACACACACACACACACACACACACACACACACACACACACACACACACACACACACACCACACACACACATACACACACACCCCCCCCCCCCCCCCACACACACACCCTTCCTTGTCGTGTTTCCTTGTAACACCTACCAAATAATGACGTTAATAAACAAAAGATTGGAATAAAACGAGGGGGATTCAAGGTTGGTGAACAGAGGAGTGCCTGACACCTTGATGGACAACATTTTATTTCATATTCCCAATATGAACAATTTAGTTCTGATTCTGGCAGCGCATTCCTTGATTGACTTATGCACAATACAGGTAATTCTGAATCAGATATTTTCTTATTTTATTAATTAAGTGTAACTTTTAACTGAAATGTTTTAGTGAAAAAAAAAGTATATTAAGTGAAAACAACATGTAACAAGTTTTTTATCATTCAAAATGATTGAGCTCCTAGACTCCTGATTCTTTGGGTTTGAAGCACATTAAGTCAAATACTCTTACATATATATGATCAGAGTATATTTTTATACTTATAACGGGAAGGTGTTGCTTTATTTATTCCTTTAAAGTTTTAAAACGGTGTGTAGATATATGACATCAATTGGGGATTTTAATGGGCACTTGAGATGTAGTTAGATATTACCATCCAGATGGGGAAAAAATTCCCACAAAAGCTCACCTTGATATTCCATCACCCTTCAAGTTCAGGTTTCAATATTGACATAAGATTGTTTCATTTTTATCGGACAAGGAAAGAAAATGCTGTGCAAAACTATAGTATTGACAGCATCATAGATATGATAGATATGAGGTGAAATTGTTTGACGTATTCTACAACCAACCCACCATCAGGTCTAACCTAGACCGTACAGGTACTGTTATACCGGCACCCCCTACAGGATGATTGGTGTAACAACAGGAAAAGAATGGCTGTGGTTCAGCCACTGACTCTTGGCCATCATTGGCATTGATGTATTAACTGCTGACCTAGCAAATGTACTTCCCATGCACCTCCTAGGTCTTTGCACGAGATGCTTTGTCTGCGGATCATACAAATACCATGGAAACACTATCCCTAACTACGAAAAGAATAGGTTCTCGAACTACCACAGCAAAAGCAGCCTCAATAACCACCACAAGTGGAGGCTCAAATATCATGACAAGAGCAACTCTGAAAAGCATGACAAAAGAGGATCAATCTACCGTAAGAATGCGAGCTCCAAATGACGGGACAAAAGTACATCGAACCACCAACACAATCGTAGCTCAGACTACCATGGCTACAGTAGCTTCAACTACTATGACAACAGCTACCATGACAACAGCTCCAACTACTATCACAACCGAAGCTTCAACTATCATGACAACAGCTCCAACTATATTGACAAAAGGGGGCCAAACTACCACGACAACAGCCCCAACTACCATGACAACAGGGGCCCCAACTACCACGACAACAGCTTCAACTACCATGACAACAGGGGCCCCAACCACCATGACAACAACAGCTCAAACTACCATGAAAACAGCAGCCCCAAGTACCATGACAACAGCTCCAACTACTATCACAAACCAGAAGCTTCAACTCCCATGGCAACAGCTCCAACTATCCTGACAACAGGGCCCCCACTACCATGACAACAACAGCTCCAACTACCATGACAACAGGGGCCCCAACTACCATGACAACAACAGCTCCAACTACCATGACAACAGAAGCTTCAACAACCAACGATAACAGCTCCAACTACCATGAAAACAGGGACCCCAACTACCATGAAAATCACAGCTCCAACTACATTGACAAAAGGGGGCCAAACTACCATGACAACAGAAGCTTCAACTCCCATGGGAAGAGCTCCAACTATCTTGACAACAGGGGCCCCAACTACCATGACAACAACAGCTCCAACTACCATGACAACAGGAGCCCCAACTACTCTGACAACAGAAGCTTCAACTCCCATGGCAACAGCTCCAACTATCCTGACAACAGGGGCCCCAACTGCCATGAACATAGCTCCAACTACCATGACAACAGGGGCCCCAACTACCTTGACAACAACAGCTCCAATCACCATGACAACAGAAGCTTCAACAACCACGATAACAGCTCCAACTACCATGAAAACAGGGACCCCAACTACCATGAAAACAACAGCTCCTACTACTATGACACCAAGGGCCCCAACTACCATGACAACAGGGGGCCCTACTACCATGACAACAGCTTCAACTAACATGACAACAGGGGCCCCAACCACCATGACAACAACAGCTCAAACTACCATGAAAACAGCAGCCCCAAGTACCATGACAACAGCTCCAACTACTATCACAACCGAAGCTTCAACTATCATGACAATCACAGCTCCAACTACATTGACAACAGGGGCCCCAACTACCATGACCACAGAAGCTTCAACTCCCATGGCAAGAGCTCCAACTATCCCGACAACAGGGGCCCCAACTAGCATGACAACAACAGCTCCAACTACCATGACAACAGAAGCTTCAACTACAATGAAACCAAGAGCTCCAACTAAAATAAAAGCAGGGGTCCCAACTACTATGACAACAACAGCAACAACTACCATGACAACAGGGGCCCCAACTACAGTGACAACAACAGCTCCAACTACCATGACAACAGAAGCTTCAACAACCATGACAACAGCTCCAACTACCATGACAACAGTGGCCCCAAATACCAGGACAACAGCTCCAACTACCATGACAACAGGGGCCCCGACCGCCATGACAACAACAGCTCCAACTACCATGAAAACAGGAGCCCCAACTACCATGACAATAGGGTCACCAAATACCATGGCAACAACAGCTCGAACTACCATGACAACTGCAGCTCCAACTATTATGACAACAGAAGCTTCAACTACCATGAACACAGCTCCAACTACTATTGACAAAAGGGGGCCCAAATACCATGACAACAGCTCCAACTACATTGACAAAAGGGGGCCCAAACACCATGACAACAGCTCCAACTACCATGACAACAGGGCTCCAACCACCGTGACAACAAACAGCTCAAACTACCTTGAAAAACAGCAGCCCACAAGTACCATGACAACAGCTCCAACTACTATCACAACAGAAGCTTCAACTCCCATGGCAACAGCTCCAACTATCCTGACAACAGGGCCCCCCACTACCATGACAACAACAGCTCCAACTACCATGACAACAGAAGCTTCAACTACAATGAAAACAAGAGCTCCAACTACAATAAAAGCAGGGGTCCCAACTACTATGACAACAACAGCTACAACTACCATGACAACAGGGGCCCCAACTACCATGACAACAACAGCTCCAACTACCATGACAACAGAAGCTTCAACAACCATGACAACAGCTCCAACTACCATGACAACAGTGGCCCCAAATACCAGGACAACAGCTCCAACTACCATGACAACAGGGGCCCCGACCGCCATGACAACAACAGCTCCAACTACCATGAAAACAGGAGCCCCAACTACCTTGACAATAGGGTCACCAAATACCATGGCAACAACAGCTCGAACTACCATGACAACTGCAGCTCCAACTACCATGACAACAGCAGCCCCAAGTACCATGACAACAGCTCCAACTACTATCACAACAGAAGCTTCAACTCCCATGGCAACAGCTCCAACTATCCTGACAACAGGGGCCCCAACTACCATGAAGATAGCTCCAACTACCATGAAAACAGGATCCCAAACTACCACGACAACAACAGCTCCAACTAACATTAGAACAGGAGCCCCAACGACCATGACAACAGCTCCAACTACTATCACAACAGAAGCCTCAACTCCCATGGCAACAGCTCCAACTATCCTGACAACAGGGCCCCCCACTACCATGACAACAACAGCTCCAACTACCATGACAACAGAAGCTTCAACTACAATGAGAACAAGGGCTCCAACTACAATAAAAACAGGGCCCCCGACTACTATGACAACAACAGCTCCAATTACCCTAACAACAGGGGCCCAAACTACCATGACAACCACAGCTGCAATTACCATGACAACAGGAACCCCAAATACCATGACAACAACAGCTCCAACTACCATGACAACAGAAGCTTCAACAACCATGACAACAGCTCCAACTACCATGACAACAGTGGCCCCAAATACCAGGACAACAGCTCCACCTACCATGACAACAGGGGCCCCGACCGCCATGACAAAAACAGCTCCAACTACCATGAAAACCGGAGCCCCAACTACCATGACAATAGGGTCACCAAATACCATGGCAACAACAGCTCGAACTACCATGACAACTGCAGCTCCAACTACCATGACAACAGGAGCCCCAACGACCATGACAACAGCTCCAACTACTATGACAACAGAAGCTTCAACTACCATGAACACAGCTCCAACTACATTGACAAAAGGGGGCCCAAACACCATGACAACAGCTCCAACTACCATGACAACAGGGGCCCCAACCACCGTGACAACAACAGCTCAAACTACCTTGAAAACTGCAGCCCCAACGACCATGACAACAGCTCCAACTACTATCACAACAGAAGCTTCAACTCTCCATTTGCAACCAGCTCCAAACTATATCCTGACAACAGGGCCCCCCACTACCATGACAACAACAGCTCCAACTACCATGACAACAGAAGCTTCAACTACAATGAAAACAAGAGCTCCAACTACAATAAAAGCAGGGGTCCCAACTACTATGACAACAACAGCTACAACTACCATGACAACAGGGGCCCCAACTACCATGACAACAACAGCTCCAACTACCATGACAACAGAAGCTTCAACAACCATGACAACAGCTCCAACTACCATGACAACAGTGGCCCCAAATACCAGGACAACAGCTCCAACTACCATGACAACAGGGGCCCCGACCGCCATGACAACAAAAGCTCCAACTACCATGAAAACAGGAGCCCCAACTACCATGACAATAGGGTCACCAAATACCATGGCAACAACAGCTCGAACTACCATGACAACTGCAGCTCCAACTACCATGACAACAGCTCCAACTATTATGACAACAGAAGCTTCAACTACCATGAACACAGCTCCAACTACATTGACAAAAGGGGGCCCAAACACCATGACAACAGCTCCAACTACCATGACAACAGGGGCCCCAACCACCGTGACAACAACAGCTCAAACTACCTTGAAAACAGCAGCCCCAAGTACCATGACAACAGCTCCAACTACTATCACAACAGAAGCTTCAACTCCCATGGCAACAGCTCCAACTATCCTGACAACAGGGCCCCCCACTACCATGACAACAACAGCTCCAACTACCATGACAACAGAAGCTTCAACTACAATGAAAACAAGGGCTCTAACTACAATAAAAACAGGGGCCCCAACTACTATGACAACAACAGCTCCAACTACCATGACAACAGGGGCACCAACTACCATGACAAGCACAGCTGAAATTACCATGACAACAGGACCCCCAACTACCTTGAAAACAGTGGCTCCAACTATCAAGACAACTGCTCCAACTTACCAATGACAACCAGTTTCCAACTACCATGACAACAGAAACTTCAACGACAATAAAAAGAAGGGCGCCAACTACAATAACATCAGCGGCCCAATCTAACACGACAACAACAGTCCTAACTACCATGACAACAGGAGCCCCAATGACGATGACAAGAGCTCCAACTACTATGACAACAGAAGCTTCAACTCCTATGGCAACAGCTTCAACTATCCTGACAACAGTAGCCCCAGCTAGCCATGAACACAGCCCAAACTACCGTGACAACAGGGGCCACAACAACCGTGACCACAGTAAATCTGAAATCAATTACAACAATAGCTCCAACTGTCATGACAAGAGAAGCTTCAACGGCCATGAAAACAGCTCAAACTACATTGAAAAAAGGGGGCCCAACTACCAGGGCAGCAACTCCAACTACCATGACAACAGGGGCCCCAACTACCATGACAAAAACAGCTCAAACTACCATGAAAACAGGAGTCCCAACTACCATGACAACAGCAGCTCCAACTACCATGACAACAGCAGCTCCAACTATCACAACGGCAACTAGCATGACAGCTCCCACCACCATGACAACGAGACATTCAACGACCAGCAGAGGCACATCTGTCAAAGTGTCTCTGTTGAGCTCTTTGGCGTCACTGCTCTTCTACACACTGCGTCCCTGAGGGGAACAGCGCGGTGATCATGAAACACTATGGTGTGAAATGTCTTTTTCTTGCATTATTAAGTTATTTAGATAACCGTGCCATGACTCTGGATCCTATCTCTGTAAATGCAGCCACGGCGTTATGCAAATTTCTTTATACTAGGTAACATTCTGTTGAAAGGATCGCATAGGTAAGGCAAGCCAAGCTTCAACATGTAGTTGCGCTATATGTAGTATTTTGTATCATAACTTATTCACTATACCATCTTTTTTGTTTGGTGAGAGACTTTTTCTGTTTAGCTCATCATCTATTTTGGATTTTACGCTTTGATTGTTCTAAGCCTCTGGATGAAGTCTGCTCAACATTTGATTGCTTGCAGGTAACCGCTTAGCATCAATAGTTTGGGTTTTAACATAATGCTACTAGTACAGACATACAGGATAAGAAAACATTATTCTTGACCGTGTTGTTGTTGAGGATTTCAGCCTGTGCGATTTTTTGACGGCCTGCAGAGTGTTGCAGGACTAACATTTTTATTTGAATTTATTCGAATGGATATCGCTCTCAAATCAAAATAGAAAACAAATCACCTCCCTTATATATGATTGTTATCAAGCACTTGGCAAATTGAATAAAGACAATACATTTCCTAATAAGTTTATGTGGAAAACTAGACACCCAAGATTGCATGTGTCCCTTCTTTATTTAACTTATAGCAGGGCCACAACGCCCAAACTTGCTGTGGTACAACTGTGAACACAAGTTAGAACTAGGAGGTTTATAACTCCACAGAAAACTCCAGCATCAAAAAGACATTGAGTGTCACTCTGTAAAGCACCAGGTACCAGTATACATATAGAGTTTACAATCTCTAAAACATCAACACAGGAACATTCAACCCTATTGAGAAACATGCTCAAAGACAAGTGTGAAAGGTTTCAAAGTATCTGGTAACCATTTAGTAATGATCTCAGGGACAAGGATTTATCCCATCTGTTGGACAGGGGAAGGATATTATAGCCTCCGGAGCAGAGGTTTATTTAGTTATGTTTTAGATGAATAAATTGGCAATATAAAGGCTGAATAGGTCGATTTTATATTTAGTGGACACACACACACACAACACACACACACACACACACACACACACACACACACACACACACACACACACCACACCACACACACCCCTCCCCCCCCCCCCCACACACACACACACCCTTTCCTTGTCCGTGTTTCCTTTGTAACACCTACCAAATAATGACGTTAATAAACAAAAGATTGGAATAAAACGAGGGGGATTCAAGGTTGGTGAACAGAGGATTGCCTTACACCCTTGATGGACAACATTTTATTTCATATTCCCAATATGAACAATTTAGTTCTGATTCTGGCAGCGCATATTCCTTGATTGACTTATGCACAATACAGGTAATTCTGAATCAGATATTTTCTTATTTTTAATAATTAAGTGTAACTTTTAACTGAAATGTTTTAGTGAAAAAAAAAAGTATATTAAGTGAAAACAACATGTAACAAGTTTTTTATCATTCAAAATGATTGAGCTCCTAGACTCCTGATTCTTTGGGTTTGAAGCACATTAAGTCAAATACTCTTACATATATATGATCAGAGTATATTTTTATACTTATAACGGGAAGGTGTTGCTTTATTTATTCCTTTAAAGTTTTAAAACGGTGTGTAGATGTATGACATCAATTGGGGATTTTAATGGGCACTTGAGATGTAGTTAGATATTACCATCCAGATGGGAAAAAAATTCCCACAAAAGCTTATCTTGATATTCCATCACCCTTCAAGTTCAGGTTTCAATATTGACATAAGATTGTTTCATTTTTATCGGACAAGGAAAGAAAATGCTGTGCAAAACTATAGTATTGACAGCATCATAGATATGATAGATATGAGGTGAAATTGTTTGACGTATTCTACAACCAACCCACCATCAGGTCTAACCTAGACCGTACAGGTACTGTTATACTGGTACCCCCTACAGCAGTGGTTCCCAAACTTTTTTTCAGGGGACCCCCTTTTGGACTTGAGACTGTTTTCGCGACCCCCCCCGCACGCCCGCGCGACCAGACCACCCCCCCCCCCCCAACTTAGTGCATAATGTTACTATGCATAATAATAATGTTCAAAATCATTATTATTATTATTGTTATTATTATTATTATCATTATTATTATGCAGTAGTAATCATCACCATTATTATTATTGTTATTTTTAATAATGTTATTATTACTATGTAATATAAATCTTCAGAGACAGCCATGTAAATATGCAAATATAGCCTTTTGGCTTAAGTTTTATTATAAAACAATAAAAAAATTATTCATGACAGTCAATGATAAACAGTACCCCCACAACCCATCCCAGAACATATAATATTTTTCACCTTGTAGCCAATATATATGATTAAGCTATACCGTATATTGAAAAAAAAGAAAATTAAAAAAAAATCAATATACCTCCTCCCTGGCCAACACCCCAAAACCATTATATAGTAAAGCATCAATCAACAATTGGTCAGTAACAATATAACAATACTAACCCAATCCCCACCCCGAAAAGTTGTTTTTTTCAGTGACTTGGGTGTGCTTGCCTTTCTGCACAAAGTTTTTGAAATCTTGGTGACAGCTTTGAGATTCTCTCAGTTCACTTTCAATGTCCAACCTTGACCTGTATTTGTTCTTGATGGAGGCACTGCAGAAAAGCCTACCTCGCAAAGGTAAGAAGTGGCAAAAGGGAGAAGTATGGACACACGCCTTTCCACACCAGCAACGGGATAGTCTTTCTCCACTCCAACCCAAAAGGCAGGCAGTGACTTGGGCCCTAAACTTGCTGTTTTAATCCTATGTCTGAAGTGACGTCAATGAACTGCTCCTGTTTCAGCGACACTGAGGTTGAGCAGGTGTCCTTCCACTGAAGGGGTCTGTTAGCCATTCGTTAGTGTGCCACCTGCATCGGATGTTGGGAAGTATTTTTGAAAATGAAGTTGGAGGGCAGAGATGTGGGACTGAACGCATGTCAAAATGGAGTTCTGACATCCTGTAGTTTCCAGAAAGGCATGTAAGTTCTGAAACGAGTCTGTTGTGTCCCTCCTTCCAGTCTCTGCCCCCACAAGTTTTCCAGTTTTCTTCGAAAAGGACTGCATTTTAGCAGCAAGTTGAGGGATGTGGGTGCTGGGTCCTTGCATCTGGAGATTCAACTCGTTAAATTTCTGAAAAATATTGCTAAGATATGCAAGTGCCAACAGAAAGTGTTCGTCATTGTATCTAGTCGCAAGGGCATGGCCCTCCTCCTCGAAAAAAACGTGAATCTTCTCTCTCAACTCAAACACCCGGCTTAACACTCTTTCCCACGGCGAAAGCCATCGGCGCATCACTGTGGAACAAAGACGGCCGTGTGCTTGGAGCCCATCTCTCCGCACAGCGCTGCGAAAAGTCTGGCTTTCACCGGGCGCTTCTTGATGTAATTGACCGTCGCAATTACGTCGGTCATGACAGCATTCAGGTCTGGACTCAGCTGTTTTGATGCAAGCGCTTCGCGGTGAATCATACAGTGAGTCCATTGTACGTTGGGGGACGCACCTTTGATGAGCGCTTGCAGTCCACTGCGCTTCCCAGCCATAGCCTGAGCCCCATCTTTGCACACTCCAACACAACACTCCCATTTCAAATTTGCCCCTCGTATGTAAGTGTCAATCATTCGGAAAAGTTTGTTAGCAGTGGCTCTTGTTTTCAGCTCTTTGCAGAAGAGAAGATCCTCTCTCATGTCCCCCGAATCGATGAAACATATGTACGTGATCAATAAACAGTCCTTGTTGCTGTCAGTAGCTTCGTCTACCTGCAGCGCAAACCAAGTGCTAGCACGAACTCGGTCAGTCAGCTGTTCTTCAATGTCCTCAGCCATGTCGTGTATACGCCTGCCGACGGTGTTGTTTGACAGAGGAATTGATTTCAGGCCTAATTTGTTCACTGTTGCCTCGTCTCCCATGATTCTAACTATTTCAATCACGGCGGGCAGGATCACCTCCTCGCCATCTGTGTGAGGCTTCTTTGCCTGTGCTAACAGGTAGCTCATTTTATACGAGGCGAGCTGTGCATTGGCAGTTGTAGATGCTAATTTCCGTGAAAAGACCTACGCTGTGCCCAAACTACTTTTAAAAGCTCTTCTCTAAAAAAATCAATCGGCTTTTTTTTTCATGTTCGGGGTGTGTTGTCTTCCAAGTGCCGCTTTAGTTTGTTCGGTTTTAAAACTTTCAACCGCTGGCACCTTCAGGCAGAGAAGGCACTGCGGCCCGCTCCTCAGCTTCCTACATCATACTGGTAAACCCCAGTCCCACGAAAGCATCGTCAACATCCTTGTCTTGGCTAGGGTCGGTGTCCTCGATGATATGCCGGGTGGTGGCGTCGTCGCAGCAGCAGCAGCCTTTTCTTTTTTGACCGAGTGCGAGAAATTTCTCCATCGTGAAATCAACGAGATAGAATTATGGTCGTCGCTGAGGAAAACTGGAATCACTGATTAATTCACTGCGGGCCGATTATCAGAACTGACGTTCGATGGCGGGAAAACCAACGAATATAGGATCAAAGGGTGGGGTTACAGGGGGTTCTTTTCAAAGGTGGATTTCTCTCTGCAAAGTGGCTGTGCATTAAAAGCCTATTCTGACGCCAGTATTTTAATATAATGTTTCATATAATTATTCGTATATATATATAATTTTTTTTAATTTTTTTTTTTTTTTATGCAAACTGGCCCATCTCTCCGCGACCCCCCTGACGGTGCTCCGCGACCCCCAGTTTGGGAACCACTGCCCTACAGGATGATTGGTGTAACAACAGGAAAAGAATGGCTGTGGTTCAGCCACTGACTCTTGGCCATCATTGGCATTGATGAATTAACTGCTGACCTAGCAAATGTACTTCCCATGCACCTCCTAGGTCTTTGCACGAGATGCTTTGTCTGCGGATCATACAAATACCATGGAAAACACTATTCCTTAACTACGAAAAGAATAGGTTCTCGAACTACCACAGCAAAAGCAGCCTCAATAACCACCACAAGTGGAGGGCTTCAAATATCATGACAAGAGCAACTCTGAAAAGCATGACAAAAGAGGATCAATCTACCGTAAGAATGCAAGCTCCAAATGACGGGACAAAAGTACATCGAACCACCAACACAATCGTAGCTCAGACTACCATGGCTACAGTAGCTTCAACTACTATGACAACAGCTACCATCACAACCGAAGCTTCAACTATCATGACAACAGCTCCAACTATATTGACAAAAGGGGGCCAAACTACCACGACAACAGCTCCAACTACCATGACAACAGGGGCCCCAACTACCACGACAACAGCTTCAACTACCATGACAACAGGGGCCCCAACCACCATGACAACAACAGCTCAAACTACCATGAAAACAGCAGCCCCAAGTACCATGACAACAACAGCTCCAATCTACTATCACAACCGAAGCTTCAACTATCATGAAAATCACAGCTCCAACTACATTGACAAAAGGGGGCCAAACTACCATGACAACAGAAGCTTCAACTCCCATGGGAAGGAGCTCCAACTATCTTGACAACAGGGGCCCCCAACTACCCATGACAACAACAGCTCCAACTACCATGACAACAGAAGCCCCAACTACTCTGACAACAGAGAAGCTTCAACTCCCATGGCAAACAGCTCCAACTATCTCTGACAACAGAAGCCTCAACTCCCATGGCATAGCAAGCTCCAACTACCATGACAACAGGGGCCCCAACTACCTTGACAACAACAGCTCCAATCACCATGACAACAGAAGCTTCAACAACCACGATAACAGCTCCAATTACCATGAAAACAGGGACCCCAACTACCATGAAAACAACAGCTCCTACTACTATGACAACAAGGGCCCCAACTACCATGACAACAGGGGGCCCAACTACCACGACAACAGCTCCAACTACCATGACAACAGGGGCCCCAACAACCATGACAACAACAGCTCAAACTACCATGAAAACAGCAGCCCCAAGTACCATGACAACAGCTCCAACTACTATCACAACCGAAGCTTCAACTATCATGACAATCACAGCTCCAACTACATTGACAACAGGGGCCCCAACTACCATGACCACAGAAGCTTCAACTCCCATGGCAAGAGATCCAACTATCCTGACAACAGGGGCCCCAACTAGCATGACAACAGCTCCAACTACCATGACAACAGAAGCTTCAACTACAATGAAACCAAGAGCTCCAACTAAAATAAAAGCAGGGGTCCCAACTACTATGACAACAACAGCAACAACTACCATGACAACAGGGGCCCCAACTACAGTGACAACAACAGCTCCAACTACCATGACAACAGAAGCTTCAACAACCATGACAACGGCTCCAACTACCATGACAACAGGGGCCCCGACCGCCATGACAACAACAGCTCCAACTACCATGAAAACAGGAGCCCCAACTACCATGACAATAGGGTCACCAAATACCATGGCAACAACAGCTCGAACTACCATGACAACTGCAGCTCCAATACTACAATGACAACAGCTCCAACTACTATGACCAACAGAAGCTTTCAATAACTACATGAACACAGCTACCAACTACATTGACAAAAGGGGCGCCAAACACCATGACAACAGCTTCCAACTACCATGACAACAGGGGCTCCAACCACCGTGACAACAACAGCTCAAACTACCTTGAAAACAGCAGCCCCAAGTACCATGACAACAGCTCCAACTACTATCACAACAGAAGCTTCAACTCCCATGGCAACAGCTCCAACTATCCTGACAACAGGGCCCCCCACTACCAGGACAACAACAGCTCCAACTACCATGACAACAGAAGCTTCAACTATAATGAAAACAAGAGCTCCAACTACAATAAAAGCAGGGGTCCCAACTACTATGACAAAAACAGCTACAACTACCGTGACAACAGGGGCCCCAACTACCATGACAACAGCTCCAACTACCATGACAACAGAAGCTTCAACAACCATGACAACAGCTCCAACTACCATGACAACAGTGGCCCCAAATACCAGGACAACAGCTCCAACTACCATGACAACAGGGGCCCCGACCGCCATGACAACAACAGCTCCAACTACCATGAAAACAGGAGCCCCAACTACCATGACAATAGGGTCACCAAATACCATGGCAACAACAGCTCGAACTACCATGACAACTGCAGCTCCAACTACCATGACAACAGCTCCAACTATTATGACAACAGAAGCTTCAACTACCATGAACACAGCTCCAACTTTCCTGACAACAGGGCCCCCCACTACCATGACAACTACAGCTCCAACTACCATGACAACAGAAGCTTCAACTACAATGAAAACAAGGGCTCCAACTACAATAAAAACAGGTGCCCCAACTACTATGACAACAACAGCTCCACACCTACCTACATGACAACAGGGGCCCCCAACTACCATGACAGCACAGCTGGAAATTACCATGACAACGAGGACCCACCAACTACCTTGAAACACTGGCTCCAATACTATCAAAGACAACTGCTCCACCTACCCATGACAACAGTTCCAACCTACCATGACAAACAGAAAACTTCAACTACAATAAAAACAAGGGCGCCAACTACAATAACACAACAGCGGCCCAAAACTAACCACGACACAACAGTCCTACTGTACCATGACAACAACAGGAGCCCCAATTGACCATGACACCAGCTCCAACTACTATGACACACAGAAGCTTCCAAACTGCTATTGGCTACAGCTTTCAACTATCCTGACAACAGTAGCACCCAGCCACCATGAACACACAGCCCAAACTACCGTGACAACAGGGGCCACAACAACCCGTGACCCACAGTACATCTGAAATCAATTTACAACAATAGCTCCAACTGTCATGACAAGAGAAGCTTCAAACGACCGACGCATGAAAACAGCTCAACTAAATTGAGAAAAAAGGGGACCCCAACTACCACGGCAGGCAACTCCAACTACCATGCATGAAAAGGGGCCCCAACTACCAATGACAAAACAGATCTACAAACTACCCATGAAAACAGGATCCCAACTACCATATGACATACCTCCTCCAACTACCGGGATCACAACCGAAGTGCTGTCTCGAACCTATCATGACAATAACAGCAGCTCACAACTACATTGACAAAAGGGGGCCAAACTACCGTGAACAACAAGCTCCGACTACATGACAACAGGGGGCCCCAACTACCATGAGACATACCACAGCTCCAACTTCCACATGACATCAGGAAGCCCTCAACTACTGCTGGGACGAACAGAAGCTCCAACTTCCATGACATCAGGAGCCCCAACTACTCTGACAACAGAACCTTCAACTGCCATGAACATAGCTCCAACTACCATGACAACAGGGGCCCCAACTACCATGAAAACAACAGCTCCTCCTACTATGACAACAAGGGCCCCAACTACCAAGACAACAGGGGGCCCAACTACCACGACAACAGCTCCAACTACCATGACAACAGGGGCCCCAACCACCATGACAACAACAGCTCAAACTACCATGAAAACAGCAACCCCAAGTACCATGACAACAGCTCCAACTACTATCACAACCGAAGCTTCAACTATCATGACAATAACAGCTCCAACTACATTGACAAAAGGGGGCCAAACTACCGTGACAACAGCTCCGACTACCATGACAACAGGGGCCCCAACTACCATGACAACAACAGCTCCAACTTCCATGACATCAGGAGCCCCAACTACTCTGACAACAGAACCTTCAACTCCCATGGCAACAGCTCCAACTATCCTGACAACAGGGGCCCCAACTGCCATGAACATAGCTCCAACTACCATGACACAGGATCCCAAACTACCACGACAACTACTACTACTCCAACTACTATCACAACAGAAGCTTCAACTCCAATAGCAACAGTTCCAACTATCATGACGACAGTGGCCTCAAATACAAGGGCAACAGCTCCAACTATCATGAAAACAACAGCTCCTGCTGGTATGACAACAGGGGCCCCAACTACCATGACAACAGGGGCCCCAACTACCATGACAACAGCTTCAACTACTATGAAAACAGAAGCTTCAATTACCATGAACACTGCTCCAAATACCATGACAACAGGGGCCACAACTACCATGACTACAGCTCCAGCTACATTGACAAAAGGGGGCCCAACTACTACGGAGCACTCCAACTGTAACCATGAAACAGGGGGGCCCACTACCATACATTAGTCCCAAATCCATGACCAACAGAAAGCTTCAGAACCAAACCCAGCGACCTATACAGTTCAGATACCATGAAAACAAGGGACCAGCCCAACTATCATGAAAACAAACAGCTGCTAACTACTGATTACACGAAGGGCCAACTATACCATGACAACAGGGGCCCCTACCACGGTTAACAGCATCCAACTACCGATAAAAAACAAGAGGGGCCCCAACTACCCAATGGACACAACAGCTTCAAACTACCAATGAAAACCGCATGATGCCAAGTACATTACAACAGCTCACAACTACTCTATAACAAACATGAACCGAAGCTCATACTATTTCATTGAAACATCACAACTGCTCCAACTACAAATTGACAAAAGG
>OLKM01003434.1:20261-36594 GCA_900291075.1 Melanogrammus aeglefinus | reverse complement strand
CTCCTGAGAAAACTCATCGTTTTTGGCCGCTTGTACCCGTGATCTTGTCCTTTTGGTCATCCACCCATCCTCATGGACCATAGGTCGGGATAGGAGCGAAAGAATGACGATAGATCGAGAGCTATTGCCTTGGCGGCTCAGCTCCTCTTTTTCGTCACAACGGATGCGGTGAAGCGAACGCAATTACCGCTTCCCGCTGCTCCGATTCTCCGGCCAATCGCAACAAGACCCTGAGGTACTGAACTCTTTCATTGGCTAATGCTACGGCCACACCAAAATGCGTTTGCTCGCGTTGAAAACGCGGAGTAAGGCCCATAACCTGACGCGTTGATTCATTGTGGTGCACAAAATGGTTCAACGCTTCCACGCGCCAACGCAGCTAGATGAAGCCGCCCACTTTCTCCCGCTCATTCTCTTTCAAAAGCTCCGCAAACATGAAGGTCACTCCATTGGTGAATGATGTAGAGCTTGGATTGGGTTAGATTAAATAATCTCGGTTATAAATAACATAAATCGTTAAATAACATGGTATAAACAATGGTATATATAACCACATGCGTTGTGTCTGTTGTGTTTCCAGCATTCGTAGTGTTGATCAGCAGGGATATAGTCGGCAAGACGTTGAGGTTGCTTAGCAACCAGAGACGCTGTCATGCAAGGAATGGAGCGTTCCCTCTTCGTATACTATCAAACCAAAATCCTATCACATTCACGAGCGAACAGTAGAAAGTAAAAATGCACATTTCTCGCTAGAAATGTTTTTACATAAATGCATTTTAATGGCGCCACTAACTATTGTTACTATTCCACCCAGAGAATAAAGAAGATGTCGGGCCGGCGTATGCTTCTGTGCAAGCTCTCTCTTGCCAGTGGACGTCGGTCAAGCTCACGCTCATGCGCTATCGCGGCTAAGCGTCACGTGTTGGAGCGTTGAAAGTTCAATTTTTTGAACTTTTGCGCGTTTGGTGCGTTGGACGCGTTGGTGCGTTTACGTGGTATTACGTCGACTGCACGTTTCTATGCCCCAACGCAACGCTTTAACGCGTGTAACGCGGCCTATACAATGGTTCCCTTGCAAAAATGCCTTTTCCAACGCCCAACGCGAGCAACGCGTTTTGGTGTGCCGCTACCTTTTAAGGACTCATTTCCTACCCTCAGTAGGCAAACACCGTTTCTGCTAAGAGTCATGCCTCAGATTTAGAGGTGCCTGATCCTCATCCCAGCCGCTTCACACTTCGGCCGCCATCCGATCCAGTGAGTATTTTATGTACGGAGGTCCATAAGATGGCAGACACTGCACTTATGGGGACTTACGTGAGAAAATCCATGATAGGATTGTTTGGGGATACGCGATGCTGGTTTGTCAGAGAGACTACCAATTAAATGCCAAATTGGATCTAGCCACAGCAATCGCACAAATGACGACAGCACAAAGACATAAAAAAGCAGCAAACTGTTATACGATCAGCGACTCCTCGCCCACATGAAAGCAGTAATGCATAATAAATACAAGAAAAATAATACAAGCAGAAAACCATACAACGTCATGCCAGCCTCACATCAGCTACTCTACCCAAGTCAAACCTTGTGGAAAATTGCAAAAACACAAAGCTTCAGGAAGATGCCAGCAAGGATGTCGACTGCAGAAAATGCCACAAGAAGGGACATTTTGCAGTTGGTGTGCGTCAGCTCAGAACCCTCCATTCTGTAGAAGCGGGGTCAGATGCCGCAGATGCAGTATATTTGGGTACAGGTGGCCGCCACAAGGTCCACAGAAAAGAACTAGATGAAAAGAAAATCTGATAATATATTTCAAAGTTTCAAGATAGACACAGAGGGCAGATGTTACTGCAGTGCTGCTCTTTTTAGACAAAACTGCGCATCTGTGGATATGACGCATCTCCATGCAGTGTGGATAAGGGAACGGCTCATCTGCGGCAGTTGACGAGACGCTGGCAAGATTGGAAGAGCTACAGTCTCACAAACCTGTTCAGCGTCAGATTTTTGGCAGGTGCCCTTTACCAAAGACTCACACTTTTATCACTCCAGAGGACAGATTTACTTCAAAAGGCTTGCCTTTTGGATAAACTCAGCCCAGAACACTTTCAAAAGAGAATCTCTCAGCCGTTGATGGCAATTGATGGAGTCCTCAGCCACGCTGGTGGACATACTCGTGACAGGAAAAGGGACTTACTGAACACGAACGACAGGCTGCACAGGTGCTGACAACAAGATACAGAGAGGCGGGGCTGATCTGAATGACAAGTGCAGTTGCCCATAATCAAGTTCCTTGGACATGTTGTCAATGCACAAGGCGGGTCAGAGCAGTGCCTGAGAAATTCAAAGCAATTTGGGACATGCCAGAAACAAAGAAATGGTGGCAGATTATTTCACCGCTTTATGGGGCATGGTCAACGTTGTGGGAAATTTTCTCCATGCCTCCCTGAACTGAATAAACCACTGATCGGAGAAGAGCGACGCCCAGCTGGATATGGGATGCCCCCTCAAAGAAAGCTTCCATGGACGAAGAAAGAACTCAGCTCGGACAATGTGTTGGCTCAGTATAGCCCGCACAGGAGACAATGGTGTCAGCTGATGACTTCCTCCTACGATTGGGGGGAGTATTGACACAGAAACAAACTGGATGGCTCTTGGAGGACGGTTGTATTCACTCACGGAGCCACAATACGCACAGACCACCCCCTCACCACACTCATGTCAAGGGCATTTGATGACCTCCCACCCAGGATACTCAGGTTCCGGCTGCGACTGTTGAGGTTCAAATATGACATAATACATGTACCAGGCAAGAATCTGATAACCACTGACACGTGTCTAGAATCACCACTTCAGCGACTGGCTAACCAAGGCAGAAGAGGACTTTCAGAAAGAATGTTAAGGTGCTACTGCTGACCCTATGATGGCCAAGCTTCGCATGACAACTTCCAAACTGCACCAAATGAAAGAGACCTGAAAACAAAGATTATTACATGCAGATCGCCTCACCGGCCTCATACAAGGAGGTGGCCGCTATCACAGTAGACAAGTTCCAACAGAACTGTTACTTCCCTAGGACAGAGAGCGTTTAGCATCTGCATGTGGCTGAAGGATCCTATCTGAAGGTTAAGCTGCTTATCCTCAGACCACATGAGAGCTGGATGTACTGCAGCTACTTCACCAAGGAAAGCATCAAGGGACGACTCTACAAATGCATTTCCAGATCAGAGAACGGTCGGTGACCAACACATGTGAAGTTAGAAGACTACTCTGTTTGACTTGTTGCACCTTTGTTATTGCAGTATACATCCACTATGTACTTCCAGTTCAACATTCATCACATTACTGTCTGACCTAGTGGAGTTCTGCGCAGACTGAACGTGGATGCCTGGACTCTCCCATGGACAACTCGGACAGAACTCCATGGTCTTAGTTCACTATTTTTTCCAGATACATAGATTACAGCACTTTGTTGTTCTTGAGTTGTACAAATAGAGATCAACAATACATCCTCTGTCACGCCAAATGTGAAGCGATCAATAAAAAAGGACCTCTTATCTGAATATCATAATTCATTTAAAAATGAACTGAACTGAAATTATCAACACCAAATAACGTGTTAGTTATGACCATTATAAAAACAATGGCAATATATTTTTTAAATCAATATATAGCTCTTTTTTTGAGCAACAAAAGAAAATGCGTCTTTTAGTATTAGAGCGCCGATGACGTCACTGGCATGGTAGGACTAGGTCGTTGCTGCAGACACGCGAACGTCTTCTACACTCCACGGCGGAAAATAGTGATTTTAATATGGCTGGTTACGCGTTTGAGCCTGTCTGATGAGTGACATGCCTGTAAGGGTCCGACTGCCACCCGGTGGAGAGGGATCAATTTCAGGCTCCAACTCCACCTTCGGATCGTGGTGGGTGTGTGACTGTTGTGCAGGGTTCTGCCAGAGCATGGACACTGCCATTGAATCGGTCTGCTGCCAAGAGGTCCCGGTCAACCTTGACCATCTAATGGTGGGATTAGGTTGCATAACCATGCATAGGGCATTTCAGATGCTGTGCGGCGAGAGAGGTTTTGGAGCTTTCTCTAAGGGACGTCCGAGCGGAGACACTGGAGCGCCCCATAAATAGCAACCAAGTAACAAGGCGAAAACGATCTTTCCCCCTCCGTTTTCCTTTGATGCGTTTCAGGAATATCTCCGTAAAACAGACTTATTGCGAAAACGCAACAAGCTGTACTCTGTAGTACCTACATATTCAAGGCGCTGGTTCTCAACAAAAAAAAGTGGAGCGCATCAAGCCTGCGTGCATCCAGCCTGCGCGCCTTATGAAAACATTCAAGGCGAGGAGGAGATAGTTGTTTAACCTTTTAGATTGAGTCGAATTACTTTTTAATGTACTGTCAGTAATTAAATTGACCAAAGGGCTGTATTTCACCTCACTTCATCTCATTTCATCTCATCTCATCCATCACTGTCTGGTACACTGCTGCTTCGGCTAAGAACAAGAGCAGACTGCAGCTTATCATACACTCTGTGGAGAAGGTGATTGGCTGCAACCTTCCATCTCCAGGACCTGCACAGCTCCAGGGCTCTGAGAAGGGCAGGCAGGATTATGACTGACCCCTCCCATCCTGGTCACAGTCCATTTGGAACTCTCCCCTCTGGCAGGAGGCTGCGGTTCATCAGGACCAAAACCTCCCGCCACTTGAACAATTTCTTCCCCTCTTCAGTTGGGATCCTTAACAGATCCTGGGTCCGCCACCCCAACTGACTGTCACTGACTCTGGCACTCATACCCATCACCAATTTGTAAGTTCTTATACATTTTTAAGTATCTTTTACTTTAGTTTTTATTTTATTCTATTTTATCCTCTTTTTAATTGTTCACTTATATCCCTGCTTGTTTATATTATGTTACATACAGGGGTGCACATAACTGGTATGCAGGTACGCATGCGCGGCGAAAATGAGAAATGCGTAACATCACGTGTGTTGCTATGCCGCATTTGCATACCCGACAGTTACCGCCATCGGAGACTTTGTCTACACGAAGCTAAAAAAACATGTCTAAAAAACAAAAGACATTAAGCAGCTTTTTTGGCGTTTCACCACCACCACCAAAGAAACGACAAACCGAGCCTGAGCCGAAGAAACAAGGTTTTTCTGAAAAGTGGCTCCAAGATGTGCAGTGGCTTGATGTTAATGAAGAACGCACTGAAATGTGGTGCAAGATTTGCCGCTCGCATCCCCACCTAGCAGACAAAACAGGTGCGTTTTATAAGGGCTCAAAAAATTTTCAATCATCCTTTATTTGATAAACACGAAAAGAGCAGAGGAGCACGTGAATGTTGGCAAAAGCCATTGCTAATGAACAAGCTAGTCAAGAAGAAATATCCACTCGTCCACTTGCCAAATGGCGAGACAAGCTAAATGAAGAACAACGGCAAGCCCTGTAATATTTTTCTCCTTGCCTTTCATAAGGCTAAACACACACGTCCCATGTCTTCCTATTCTGAGGATATCACTTTACTGAAGCGGCTCGGAGTGAATGTCGGAGGTGCTTATCACTCACGTGAAGGAGGGACACGGATAATGCAGACCATCGCAACACACTATCAGCGGGGAGTTAAGAGAAAAGTTGCAGTCTGCTGAATTTTGGGGGCTGCTTTTTGACGGATCTGAGGACATCACAAAAACCGAGCAGGAAATCGTTTACATCGTGTCTGTGTCCAGCAACGGAGAATTCACGTCGGACTTTATTGGATTGATTGAACTGGGTGCTGACCGAACCGCGCAGGCGATAACAGATGGACTTGTGAGGCTTTTCCACGACGCAGGCTTGGATGACTGGACAACGAAGTTGGTTGCCGTGTGCACAGACGGGGCTGCTGTTAACGTCGGTGCGAACAACGGTGTTGTGCCCAAACTACGACAACTTGTGGCGGTAGGAAACTCTCTTGTGCATATTCTGTGTACTGCACACACACTGGAGAACTGCGCAAAATCAGCTGATCGCAACGTTCCTTATTGTGAGACATTTAATCGCTCTGTGGTCAAGCTGCTGCAGTTTTATTTACAAAAAGGTGGAGCAAAACACACTGCAGCACTGAAGAAATTGTGTGAAGAAAATGGCATCTCCTTTGTGAAACTGGGCAAGTTTCATAATATCAGATGGTCTGCATGGAGACATGAAACACTGTTAAAAATATCTAGACTATTGCCAGCCATTAAAATGCAACTGGCCACTAGTGATAACAGTGAATTAATTGCAGCATGTCTACACAGCGTTTTCAGTGCTTTCTGGCCAACATGCTGGATATTGGCAACATTTTGAAGACCACATCCATTAGGTTTCAGAAGGAAAAGCTGACCATTGGAGAATGTAAGGATGAACTCATGGTGGCTATTGGACAGTTCACACTTCTGCTTGACAGTGAAGGCCACCACAGCAGCACTCAAACTGTTTCTAATGCTGATGCTGACAGAGACAAGTCAAACTTACTCAGGGGATTAATTGAACAGTCTGAAATCAGATTTGACTCCCTCAAGTCATGTGATCATTTCTTAGTATTTGATCCTTCAACATGGCCTCAAGAAATGCAAGAACACCGTTTTGGCAACACAACAGTTTGCAGCATTCTTCAGAAATATGAGGCCACCTTGAAACTTGACAGAGACACCTCTGTGAGAGAATGGATGCGCTTAAAGCAGGCAGGAAAACGTTGGGAGCCTCCTCTGTGTATGACTTAGTTCAAATAGTGAATACAAGTGGCCCAGATGATTACTCTAACATCAACAAGTTGGTTAAACTGTCTCTTACACTGCCTTTAAGCAGTGCAGCTTGCGAGAGGGGATTCTTACATCTCAACATCATAAAAACCAAGTACAGATCTCGTCTATCACCTGCTCGTCTCTCAGCCTTGATGCACATTCACCTGTCAAAAAAGACCACAGACATTTGACCCAAAGCCAGTTGTTGACCTCTGGATGGAGACAGCTGCTCGGAGGCTCAATCAGAGACAGGAAGGCGAATCTTCTCATCATCCACCCACGCAGGAAGGCTGAAGCAGAGGACAGTGGGGGGGAGACTGAGGACGATAGTGAGGAAGACTGCACTTATTAGGTCCGCGCGCCACAGGGGTGAGTACCAAACACTATCCCCTGGTACTCATTTGAGTAGCTCACAAAAAAAGTTATGTGCATCCCTGGTTATATATATATCACAGTTTGTTCATTGTTCATTGTTATTGTCTTAATGTATGCACCTTATTCACCAAGCCAAATTCCTGGTTGGGGTAAAACCCTTCTTGGCAATTAAATCCTTTCTGATTCTGATTCTGATTTAAAGTTACAAAAATAATACAAAAAAAAAACCTGTAACTTTCAACACAACTCTAACGTCGCTTCAGGTATCCACACGAATCCTAACACGAAACCGCATAGGTCCGATTTTATTTGAAACCACCCTGGGTCCATGGACCTATTAAAGAACATGGTTTATTATCTGCCCAATAACATGGTTATTAAAGACATGGTTTCACAAAAAAATCTTCTCCGGGTGGACGGGACATGAAAGACATGCTAGATGTACTTTGGAAGATACACCCGCAGATAAGCATAGATGTGAGGCCGATTCATGAGTGTCACGTTTACTTTAGTTGGATGTGATGGATATTGCACAGATACATCTTACTATGAAACTACTTATTCGAATTTAACTCCCTATGCATGAGCAATCGGCTAGTCGGCGAACTATCAGGGTGAGTAGAATGGGACATTTGTTGAACTTTTGTTTACAGACCGGCCGTGGTTTGATAAGCAGCTTGGAAACATAGATCTGTGATATCGGAGTAATAGTTTATACACTTTATGGTCGGAGTGCTAGCTTGTGGAGTTTGACATGACAGGGGCTATCGGAGGGTCAGTCAGTTTAAGGCTAACAGCCATATATTAAGGGCTGGTTTCCTATTCAAAGGTAGCCTGTGGAAATGTATGATTACCCCAGCTGCCTTGGCCCTATATAATCCATTACTGCAGCCAGGGGCAATGCAACAAGATGATCCTCCTGTAGACCTGGTTGTTTCCTTTAACGTAGCCATTTCAGTGAGCCTCAGCGCCTGACTCATTACCTGCTATGGCTGCTAGAGCCAAAAGAGTAGGAGTAGGTAACCATGCCAGTGATGGCCCTTTCACACCGCCGCAAAATCGAAGCCCGTTCCGGGCCGGTTCGGAGCTAGAGCCAGGGTTTTGGTTTCACACCGCCAAAGAACCGGC
Organism: Melanogrammus aeglefinus; assembly: GCA_900291075.1. Lineage (NCBI taxonomy): Eukaryota > Metazoa > Chordata > Actinopteri > Gadiformes > Gadidae > Melanogrammus > Melanogrammus aeglefinus. The sequence goes on along the minus strand of OLKM01003434.1, from coordinate 28,310 downwards.
CCTGGCCCCTAAAAACCGGTTCAACTCAAGCCCCAGTTGTGAGCTCGGCTAGAACGGGAAACGCTTTACGCCAGGGGCAGGGGGCGGGGTTATCCTTACCGTCATAAACAGGAAGACAAACGAAGACCGGTCATTGCTCTCCGCGCACAACGATCATTATCACAGATTCGCTTGGTCTCTGTTGTGTTTGGTTTGCCTAAGTAGGGCGCCCAAAAGCGAGGAGAAAAACTTGAACAGCTGCCGCGTATTCCACCATTGTTGTGTTTGAAACTGCGAGGGTTGCCAGTAAAAGTGGAGACGTATGCAGACGTTTGAAGTGACGTCATGACGTTGCTCTCGCCGGCTCCATGGCTGGCTCTCGCCGGTGTGAAACCAACCGGTTCGTAACTGGGATAAGGCTGGAACCAGTTTGGAACTGGCCCTAGCACCAGCCCGGAACTGGCTCTCGGTTCTTTTTGGTGTGAAAGCCCCATGACATAGCTGATTGTTGAAATCCAACATGGTGGCCCCCTGTAGCACTTTCACCGTACAATTTAATCCCTTTTAGCAAGTTCAGCCATTTTTCGTTATTGTACCAAGGAGAAGGCAGACAAAACATCTGTTGGATCAACTAAACTTCCTTTTTCAGTTCAGTTCATCTTTAAATGTCTAAATTATATTAAGTATTCCCTGCAGATTGCAGCCAACTGAAAACACTCACAACCCACAACCCCTGGGGGCACACGCCCCCTGCTTCCTCCAACGCGTAGTCCAAAACACATTTTTTAAACTAAAGGCGGTTTCTTTGGAGGCTTCTGCCTATTCTGGGCTACTGTAGAAACATGGCGGTGAAACATGGTGGTTTCCGGAGAAGAGGACCCGCAACCTACATCGATTTAAAGGCCTAATTATCAGGTAACAAACACACAATTCTTATTTTCATTGGATTATACGCTAGATGACACAAAATTCTACACAGAGTACCGCAGTAGTAATGAGCCAGTCACAAAATAGAGTGCTGAGTCTACTTTCTAGAGTGCCAGGAGGTGATGAAGATGTGTTCCTGACCTCGTCTTTGTCAGTGACGTCCAGGCTTAGGACGACTGTGCCACTCCGCAGGTTCTCAGGCACCTGGACGTTGAAGCGGTCGGGGATGAACTGTGGAGGGTGGTTGTTTACATCCACTACCCTTATGACCACGGTGCTGTTCCCAACCAGAGCGGGGACTCCCCCATCCACTGCCCCCACCGTCAATCTGTACATCTTGGCCACGCTGAAGTCCAAAGTCAGGGCAAGCCGCAGAGCGCCGGTGGATGAGTCCAACTCAAAAGCAGCCGGTGTGGAGGAAGGACTTTGCGTGAGAATACTGTATGTCACTATGCCGTTTGGGCCCTCATCGGGGTCCACCGCTGACAGAGTGAGCAGCACGATGCCTGCCAACGCATTTTCTTTGACGTCCACGTAGAACTCTGTTCTGGGGAACTCTGGGACGTTATCGTTGATGTCAGCAACAAGAATCTTTAGGGGGACGGAGGCTGATCTGGATGGCTGCCCCTGGTCCTGTGCCACTACCAGCAGACTGAACACAGGATCGCTCTCCCTGTCCAGTGGAGCAGTGAGCCTTACCATTCCGGACTTGGGGTCGATGGAGAACTTTCCTTTTCCCCCTTCCAAAGAGTAGCGGAGGTCCCCGTTGAAACCATGGTCTTTGTCTCTGGCAGGCAGCAAGGTGACATTGTCTCCAACGGCTGTGTCTTCAGGGACTGTTTTGGTAAAGGGACCGGAACCAAATTCAGGACTGTTGTCATTGACATCGGTGACTTGAACTTCCACGACCGCATGGTCGGTATTGAAACCATCAGAGATAGAAATGCTGACAGAGTAGTTTTGCGGGGATTCATCGTAGTCCAGAGTCATTGTGGAGGTGAAAATGCCATCCGATGAAATTGCAAACTTGTCCTTTTCGGTCACAACTTGGAGAGTAGGAGGAACCTCTGAACCCAATGTAAAGAATGTGACCTGCATGCAGAATGAAATGATGTTGTGGTTAGCTTTTTAATTTGAAGATGAGAACTAGCATTGAGTAAATCAACAACTACTTAGAAGTAACTGTAGGGTTCATTATTTTAAATTTTCAATGTTTTTCCATATAACCCTGAGTTATATAAATTAATAAAAACAGGAAAGATAATCTCATAATGCTACTTGCCAGGCAGCCAATTGCAAACTCAAAATCTGAGGTGATTTTCACAGACACTACATCTGAATAGCAATGTTTGGAGACACAGTTGGTTGCCGTCACACTGAAAATCGACTGATTCTCTCTAGTCATAAATAAGGGAAGACCAAGTGTGTAAGATTCATGGCTCCAGTGGCTGCCTATCAAAAAAGCATGTTGGGATTTTGAGTTCTCTTTATCAAACATGTATTGTTTACGTGTCTTTACCCCATTCCCCTCAATTGTTGGTTAGGAGGATACTATTTTGGAAAAATATGAGTTAAAAATCATACTTTCAGGATCTCAACTCCAGCATTTTGTGCTTCTTCTATTGTGCCACTGTAGATTTTCTGTGTAAACTGTGGTTTGGAAACTCCAGGACCGAAAATGTTTACTTGTGCAGAAGAAGAACGTGACACTATGCCACCTAGAGGGCAGAAGAGGAACAATATTGTTATCTACTTAAACTATTATTACTACTTGAAGAGTGGGAGGAAATGGTAGGAGGCATACTGGAAAGGTTTGTTGTCAAGTTGTTTTGCCATCATGGTATAGGTTAACCATATTTTTAATTTGCATTCAATAAGTAAAGTAAAATAGCAGTGTCTTAATGGTAACTTATAGCAACTTTAGATGTACCATCTCTGGCTGTGACGAATAAAGAGAACTCCAAAATCATATCCACCATGGGTGGAATCGTTTTCTTCAGAGTTATCTCGCCACTTTTTTCGTTGATAGAGAAGTAGCCATCTTTGTTTCCAAAGTCAAGGGAGTATGTGATCTCTCCATTCTGACCTTCATCTGGGTCTTCTGCTTTGACCTTTTGAAGAGTATCATAACTGATTAGGCAAAACATGCTGTCCTTATTCAAAAGGTTTAGTACTTACTCAAATGCCAGCCGGAATTTGAGAAAATCAAATCATCCGAGGATAATATCTATGATTATAAGTTCAAAACATGTCATGTGTAGCTTAGTTAATCAGTTACTCAAGGATCTTTGTTGTTCAAAATATGAATATAATGTGACAACAGCATTAATAGGATATTGAACTCTTACCCAGACCAATAGCATTCCTTCTATTTGTTCTCCATCCACCCTCACAACGTATAGGCCTTGAGTGAAGTTAGGACTGTTGTCGTTCTGATCCACAAGAATTACCTCCACACTCATCATTGCAACTCTGTTTGGGGGATCAGACTCAATGGCCGTCACCTTTAAAAATGTACAAAAGGGACTTCTTACACAGGCAGTAATCCTGTGTGCTGCAACAAACACCAGTTCAGACCACCATCAGTCTGAACTGGTGTGTGTCGTGTCAAGGCATGTCAGAATGAGATAATAGTTCATAATTCAGATAGATAGCTGCTATCTTTCTGAAATGTGAATTGTATAATTGAAATGGCTTGGCATGGAGCCTTCTCCCACGCATGATGTATCGTACTCCCCGTAAAAACAAGGGTGATTCCTAAAGATTCTAATGGGATTGTTGCTGCTGTAGGAAGGGATGTAAGGGAACCTGGAAGAGGAAGCTTGTATGTGATTCCCGGTCCAGCGCAGCTGGGTCCTTCACCCTCACAGAGCCGTCAGCGCTCACGGAGAAGGGAGCTGAATCCGGAATAATGCTCAGGTTTCCCACAAAGCCACCCTGCAGATAACAGATAGCAGATCAAATGTTTTGAATGTAAAATCCATCAGTGCACACCTTTGGCTTCAGGTAAAATCGGTTTTAAAAGGCATGGGATGTTCAGTTGTTTGCAGGAATGATCCGCAACTACCTGGTCTGCGTCGGCGACCGATGCCATGGCAACAACCACACCTACAGGAGAGTTCTCCAGGATGGACACAGAGACGCTCTGCTGGCTGAACCAACTGGCATGTTATCGTTCACGTCTTCGATGGTCACTATCACCAAGGAATCAGCGGCCTTGGAAGGGTCATCAGCCTGGGCAGCCTGGGAGAAGAGGGATGAAGAATCTAGGCCATAAGTCTGAGTACAGTACAGTATAGGACTAGGATGCGCTTGAAATAAGACCAGGTTATGAAAGTTAGACATATTGGCTAGGATGGAGATGGCAATATCTGATGCATATGTTCTGCTTCCTTATCAAGAGTGAGGTACATTGTATCGAAGTTCCTAGTATAGTACCAGGCTCGTTCCCTCTAACCCTGTCTCCACTATTATTCACCAACCTCACCACCCCCACCAACACCCCCCCCCCTGACCACCAAAGTGTTTTTTGCAGCATCATGAGTAGGGGCTGTCTGGTACCTTGATGCTGATGGTGATCAAGGCGCCATCCAGCTCCTCTCGGTCGATGGCTGAGATCATCACCACCACCCCACTGCTGCTGTCCATGGTGAAATGCTCCGCATACTTGGGTGGAGACACTGAGAAGGTTTTGGTCAGAAGTTGCAGTTTAGTATGATGAATTCAAATGCCATATGATTAAGGCCTCCAAAAGTTAGGTTAGGTTGTGCACATTTTATAGGGTAGGTGTAGGTAAGATGAACTATGTGTAGTTCGTAGTTCACCTTCAGTGATGCTGTAAACAATCGCCTCATTGATCCCTGTGTCTCCATCCTGAGCCAATATTGCCTCAGGCGTTATGCGGTGAAACGGACCACTCTATAATAAAAGATTCACAGTTAACTGAATAAAACACCATGTGTCAGATCGCACAGCTTTGACAAGTCCCACCTTTCTTTCCTCACTTTTACTTTTTGTTTTTCTGCAATCCAAAAGGGATTACACTCACACTTTACACGCTCCCTTTAATACAATTGGACATCATTCAACAAAACATCTCTTAACAAAGTCTGTACAAAAGGTGTTCACGGACAGACCTTGTTCTCAGGAATGGAAGCGCGGTATAAGTTGTGCTTGAAGTAGGGGTTGAGGTTATCGATGTCTTCCATGTTGATGACCACCATAGCTTCATCAAACAGACCACCCACGTCCTACACACACAACACACACGGGCACACACACACACACACACGTACACACACGCATGCACACACACACGCACGCATGCACAAACACATACACACACACATGAACATACAAACACACACAAATAAAATGTGTATGTAGGATAAAACATGACTTTGATGAGTTGTACTGTTCAGACCCCTTTAACAATATCCATGACGCCTTTACCTCGGCCTTCACATTGAATGAGTATAGTTGTTGCGAGTTGTAATTCAGGCGCCTTGTCACAATAAGAGCCCCTGATTCAAGCATCTGAAAGTCTACAGATGGGGGCTGATGAGAGAAAGTAAACAGATAGAAAACTGTCAAACCAACTCATAACACAACTGTACAGAAGGAATAGCTAGCCTTGCCCATGTCTCTTAAAATAATGCATTTTCAAAACGTCTGTTGTACATCAGATAACTAGATAAATTTAATATTTGAAGATATTTTTTGATATTTTCTTCCATTACTGATGCAAAAGGTCACATTGACCTTATGTTTGGCATCAATGTGAAGTTATGGCCATGTCCCTAGCCATTGTAACTGTTACTAAACACCATGAATTCAATGTGGAAACAAAAATAAGAATGACTTACCAGCATAGAAAATGACAACCTTTTATTGTCCAGGGAGATGTCCAGATCTATGGCTTCAACCCTCAGAACTTCCGTGTCAACAGGGAGTATCTGAGCGGAGAGAGCCTGGATCACCTCTAGAGCCAATACAGGGCAAGCTCACACATTTACATTGTGTTATATATAGGAGATACCCTATCCAGTTGAATAAATGGATCAATAACACAAAAGTCTACAGTATTTAGTGGGTCATATTCACATTCTCAGTTATTGAGATGACATGAACAGGGCCAGGCATCAGAGTTTGTTTCCTACCCATGCTTAACAAAAATATTTATAGTTTCAAACTTCAAACGTGGATGTAGATATAATTTCTTTATCATTTTATATAATTTCATATCTCCTGTTTCTACTCCATCCCTGTGGGTTACCTCAGATATGGTTATCGTGTACAGCTCTTTGGTGAAGGTAGGTGTGTTGTCATTCAAGTCATTGATCTTCAGTGTCCGCTTGTTCTCAAACTAAAGGTGCAAATGGCATTTCTTTCAAAGATCTTTCTTATTTTCATATCAAGGTAAATACTTGAACATCTTTCTGATATTTTTCATATCTCTTAGTGACGTACCTTATCTAAATCATTACAAACCAGGGAGTAACGTAATTGTCCTCCAGTCTGTAAAACAGGAACATTGTTAAAGGTTTGTAAGGAACGTCTCAACAGATAAGATGATAATATTCCCGTCAAACATTCCCTCTAAATACTTCCTCTTGTCTGTTTCTCCGATTTTTTACCCCCATATTTGTCTAGATCTAGGTCTTATCTAGACAAATGATGTCTATGTTATACAAATCTATATCTATATTTAACCATAAATGTGTATATTTATACAAATCTTTATCTGTATTCACCAAGCCATATTCCCATATTCTATCTAGACCACTCTTCATCTATTATATTCACCCATCCATGTTTCTATATTCTATATAGACCACTCCATCTATATTCATCCATACATTTAGTCTCAATAGCCCCATCATGTATGGATGATGCACAATAAGTAGAATATTAACAAGTAATGCATTGTGGGACAAATCCATAGTAGCGGCTCTTTGACTTTTTGAAGACCTATAGACGGAGAACATAACGGTGTATCTCCACCGTCTATTGATTCATTTATTTATCAAACTCACTTCCACTAAAACGTCTGCGTCCAACTCCTTCCTGGTGGTCACTTTTGCGGTGTTGGATCCTGGCAGAAAGACCAGCTCCAGAAAGTCGAGGTGCTCAGGGAACACGTTAGCCACTAGCAACACATGGCTGTCCGCTGTGATCCCGGTGACTAGCTCCACGCTGCCTGTACATTCACAACATTCATTAAAATGCATATCTACCCTGCATCTACCGTACCACTGGTTCACTAAATAACACTTTCATTATTATCGTGGAGGCATATTGTTATAACTGTGTCACTTTGTTAAACTATTTGTGTATGTGCGTATGGTTTGATGCCATCAGATATCTGACAAAAATCGACTGTATATTTGAGATAACAATTTGGTTGATATAAACCATAAATAATGAGTCCCCAAATCCAAGCTGACATCCAAATCTAATAACACATCTTCCTCTACAGCCGCTGGATTTATTTTCGGGTCAGACACACTTTGCCATCTGTTAACAGGCTAACAGCGTTATGGTGTCTAATCAGCCCATCATCCCAGCATGGTACCTTCGTAGCCCTCATCCACGTTCCCCAAATCCACATCTGAGGGCATCGCACAATTTATGGTTGAAGTACCTTTGAGAGAAAAATAAAATTCAACAACAGCTACATTTATCACAGACATAATTCGAATCATTCAGAAAACAGAAAAGGTGGTTGAATTTATAAGCTGAGGTTGTTTCAGGGTTCCCTCGGATGTATGGGTCAAATGTTGTGCGCTTGGGGCATGACCTATCATCAGAAGATGAGATAAAGAGGAAATGGACCATATTATCTGTTTAATCACAGCTTCTTGTGTACGAGTTGGCTCGCTCATATAATCCATCGAAGGATGGGCAGGGGAGTTTGAGTTAAAGGCTCGTTCGATCATCTGTTCAACTCTTTCAACAAGTGTTGATGGAACAGTTATTGGAAGTGGACCTGAAACGACTGCTGGAATAAGATGTTCCTGGATGCCATCATCTCTCATCGGACATCTGTTGCATGGACATTGTGCTCAAAATCCAGACGGTGGTAGGAACGAAGTTAAGGAACCAAATTGAGGGTTCTTTTATTTTGATACTTTTTCGGCTACT
>OLKM01003434.1:0-15164 GCA_900291075.1 Melanogrammus aeglefinus | reverse complement strand
TCTGCATGGCATTCGATAACGAGAAGCTGAATAGCAGGCTGTTTCCATGTCCAGTGGAATGTGAAAGATTGGAGGCAATATACACCAGCGCACAGAGGAGGCATGAGAGAAAGCAGTGCACCACCAAAACTGTGCTGAAGGCTTACCTCTTGAAACCTGCCAGTGCTGATAATCAAGCGGTGTGTTTGGTGGCCATGTCAGATGTCAGTTGGCACATATGAGCAGGTAAGAAAGAGAAGGCAGGTTTTTTTGGAGCGACAAATCAATAGATTGTCGTCAAGGTTCTTGGGAAAGAGGGGGCCTTGCATACAGGAGGTCAGAAAAATGAGGGCAGCATAATACCTGGAAGAGCACACAGTTGATCATGGTAATTTCTTGGAGCTCATACTTCTACTGAGGAAGTATGATTTCTGTTTAAAAGAGCACCTGTACAGCTGCATTGAGAACAGCAAAAAGTTGCATTTGTCTGGTGGCACAAGAGGCAGAGGCTCCTTTGTAACTTTACTCTCCAAAACCACAGTCTCTCAGTGATAGATGCAATTCACCATCTGATTTAAGAAAACATCTCCAGTGATATCAAGAAAGCAGGAATGTTTTCAGTTCAACTGGACACAACGCAGGACATCACCTCTCAGGATCAATGCTCTATAATTATGAGGTATGTTATTGATATTGTTCATAAGAGACTTGTTGCAGTGCTGAAGTGCAGTTCATCCACTGGACAGGCCTTTGTTGACATGCTGTCAGAAAGTTCTGGGCAAAAAATGGGCCTCAGCAAAGACGCAATGTGGCATTGGAAATGTGCGACTGATGGGCATCAAACATGCCAAGGCAATACAAAGGATTCTCCTCATTGTTGTCTGCACAATCTCCAAAACCAGGTGCATGTATGGTGCTTGCCCGCACATGTAACTAATCTGGTGCTTGCAAACACAACCCAGATTGTTATTGAGAGTGGCTCCCCTGTTTGTGCTGCCTCCAATGGCATTGCGGTATTTCATCAGAGTCATATTTTATTTTTTTGCTACTATCCTACACTGTGCCCCCTTAAAAGGAATATTAGTTTGGGGTAATTGACAATTTGGTTTTCCGCCTCGTTACCCTCTTGTTTAGCTTTTTTAACTTTTTCTTATCTAACGCGGGCCGCATGCTTCTTGTTGAACAAGCGCCTGACAGCCTCTCCGTCCTGTCTCCCCACAATGCCTTTTATGTTTCTTGGACGGAATGTAACTGGGAATTTCGTTGCTCTGTAACATGTGCAATGACAACAATAAATTCTATTTTATATCAAAGGATGAATGTGTGGGAAGAGTCAGGCCGAAACAACAAGCAGTAGACGCCTTGCTCCTATTTGGCGAGACACGCTGGTGGGCCAAGCATGAGTCCCTGAAGAAGGTGTTTGGCTCCTTTGGAAAGCCTGAAGATGGTCTGTACGTCGATGTGCTGTTGACATTATCAGCTATACAGAAACAGGCAACAGTGAAACCATGTGTCCGTGTCATGGCCAGAGGATATTCAGAGTCATTGCTCAAGCATGAGAAGATCTTGACGGTTCAAATCTTCCTCCGCATATTTGAACATACCTCTCCATTCTCTAAATACCTTCAGACGGCAGGATTGGACATCCTCTCTGCTCACAGAATGGTGGCATCGACACAGGATACGCTGAAAAGCTTGGGAAGAGATTTTGAATCTGTAAAAAAACCAGCAGACACATTTGTCAACTGGACAAACACAGAAATCCAAGAGAGAGATGACACAGACATTGAAGTGGAGGCCACACTGCCACAAAAGAGGAGGAGGATGAAGAAAGTCTTGCCTGGAGAGATGGCTCAGGATGAGACCCTGGATGATGCAGTGCTATGAGGTGAATGTGCATAACCGGATCATGGACACAGCAATTGAAGCCATTCATAGGCGCTTTTTAACACACGGCAATCTATATGCTGACTTGGCATGTCTGGATCCCAGAAACTTCCCCTCAGCTCTGCACCCGTGCTCTTCCCCAGTCTGCCCTTCAAGACTTTAAGCAAGTGCTTGCAAGGATTTGGACAGCAGGGCCAACCAAGGAAAATATGCAGGCTGAGTTGAAAAGCTTTTGCACTCCAAGTGGGAACAGGCTGAAGGGCATCCCATTGGCAGAGTACAAGGCAAGAACAGTAGGAGATGGATCGGGTTGTGAGGAGGGACATCACAGAGGTTGAGAAAAACTCCATAAGCTGTTGCTCCTGCAAAATAATGCCCTCTGTGCTGCTAACCAGATACTTTTCCGTTTCAACATGCTAACAGATGCATACCCTGTCCTAGGCCTAAATACCTGCTTACATTATCCCTCACGCAGTGTGGCTTTGTGAGCGCACATTTTCAATTTTGAAGTTTTATCAAAAAACAGACTCAGAAGCACCCTGTCATCTGATAAATTGGAGGCATTTATGTTGATGGCCACAGAGAAAGACATTCTCAGGCCTTGAACTCTGACTCTGTGATAGACTGTGATTGCAGAGAAGACTGAGCTGCTTAAAAAGCTGCTCCACTGATAAGGCGAGAAATAACACACTTCTTAGAGAGAGAAAACTACTAGTGGTTCAGGAGAAGTCTTCTGGGGAGATCTCCGGTGCTTTCCAAGTTAATAGACGGATTATCCTGCCGGTGATAGGAACGAAATTAAGGAACGAAATTGAGGATTATTTTATACTTTTTTATTCAGGTTACTCAGGTTTTCCTTCAATTTTTTCTTTCGGTTCTTGTGCCCAACCAGTCCCATGCGGCATACATTTTTGGTTTATTTTAATTACTTCAAATAAATAAATACATAACTTTTATTTTGTCCCTTCGTGGTCACGTGTTTGTTGTGTGGGTTGAAGGTCTCATTAATCTAACGGTGTATTAAGCTACAATCAATCTCCTTACCAATCAAATGTGAACCTAGAATCTTAAGTAACTGATATAGACTTTATGCATAGATACCCCCCCTCTAGGGGTCACCAGAAGGTTACACAATACCGCTCTTTTATTATTTTATGACTGGCACTTAAATTTCTCTTTGGGAATGAAGAGTAGTCTGTCTGTCTGTCTGTCTGTCTGTCTGTCTGTCTGTCTGTCTGTCTGTCTGTCTGTCTGTCTGTCTGTCTGTCTGTCTGTCTGTCTGTCTGGTCTGTCTGTCTGTCTGTCTGTCTGTCTGTCTGTCTGTCTGTCTGTCTGTCTGTCTGTCTGTCTGTCTGTCTGTCTGTCTGTCGCATCTTATCCTCGCTATCTTTGGTGTTTACAGGGAATGGGTTAACCTAACAACAACAAGTTAGTGCTTGGTGGCACTTAGTTCTATGAACATCCTTACTGTACTGGCAGTAAAGATATACTGTCGTTATCCTCACCCTCATCTTTATCCGCTTATCCAGGGTCGTGTCGCGGGGGCAGCAGCTCAAGCTTTATTTATACTGTCGTTATATATATTGGTTCTCCTTCTTCTGAAAATGTACTTATTATGTACTAAATGCCCTAAATGTAAATGTCTGTCTATTTTACTTTTGTATCGATAGGATAGTAGAGTGTATTGAAAAAGTGAGGGTGTGACAAGTAGCATAAGACATATAAACCCGGGTAACCAAGGCATACTGTCGCCCGACTGGTTTGAACATAATTTGGGTGAGTCACCGATGCGTCACTTTTCTAATGTAATTATTTGATTTCAAAATATAAACTTTCTTCCAGGTGCCAATTTATGAACTGAGGAGCGATGGCACTGACAACCTGCTGGGGGCGCTGCTGGTCGCTGGCCTGTTTATCATTCCGGAGGTGAGCAATAAGAGGCTGCAACTGTTGGCTACTGCATGATACTACATGTAGCTACTGTGTGTCGGTTTATTCTTCTATTAACATTTGTTTGCACAAAAAACAATTTGCAAATTTTCATTGACGGTTGAATTTTTAACGGGAACGTTCAAAAAAAGAAACTACTCGTTTTCCCGCCTTTTTATTGCCAGACAGAAAATAAGTCATTGTTGTAAATGACAATTTGCTAGTTTTATGTGGAGGAAAGGAAACATAAATCATTGTTAATATTCTCGCTCAACGAGATTGTAGGGTAAACGTTGGTGTGTTTCGCAACAGCAGGCGGTTATCTCAAACAGGAAGAGGACTGCCAGGGAGTACAACAAGATGCTAGGAAGAAAATGAAAACTAACTGATTAGGCTCCCTTTTTTACAGGAAAGATTAAACAGTTGATCTGTTTGACACTATTATAGCTTAATTCACTTGTCTAGCGAGTGAATGAAACTATAATAGTTTAGCTTGAATGAACGTCCTTCCCAAAAGACGTTTTTTTCATGGCTTCTGTCCACCGTGTTCCTCTATCAAAATACATTGTTCACCTGTACGTCTCTTCCAAAAAGGTATGCCTGTACTTCTGCAACAAACTGTACAGGGGAAACCGCGTCACCAAAGTGGACGCTGGGAGTTTCGATGCCTTCGCCTCCCCTAACCTGCCCCCCCTGGCCATCCTGGACGTGGATATAACAGGTAATGGATGAATGAATGAATGGATGGATGAATGATCGGCTGGTCATGGTGCTTCCTTATCGTTTGTTTTCCCAGTTGTGGTTACCGTGGCGATTTAGTTAATGCTCTGTCCCCCACAGTCTACTGGGACAGGGTGTGGAGAGCCACCTCCACCCAGTTCTGCGTGAGCACAGAGCTGAACTGCAACGTGTGCCTGCTGAGGCTGTTCCCTGGCATCACCACGGAAACCGTAAGTCGGCCAGGGAGGAGGGGAGACGGCAGGAGATAGTTACAAATAGGGGAGAGAGGGAGGGAGGTTGATGTACAAAGAGGGAGGAAGCGGGGCAGAGGGAGGGAGAGAGAGGGAGGAAGTGGGAGCAAGTAGGAGGGAGGGAGGGAGTGGGAGGGAGGGAGCAAGTAGGTAAGCTGGAGGGAAGGAGGGAGGGAGCGAGGGAGAGAGAAAGAGGGGTAAAGGGATGGAGGTGTATATATTAGAGGGCTGCACGGGCCTGGAAATTAAGCCCGTACCCGGCCCGAGCCCGAGACTCTCAAACCCGACCCGAACCGAGCCCGAATTAATAAATTAAAAACCAGGCCCGACCCGACCCGTTACCCGAAATGTTATTATGCAAAATGCATGTTATTTTCAATGACATTTAACAGCCCGACGCTCGTCAAGCGGCTCGGAAGTGAGACGACTCGGTAGAGAGAGAGAGAGAGAGAGAGAGAGAGAGAGAGAGAGAGAGAGAGAGAGAGAGAGAGAGAGAGAGAGAGAGAGAGAGAGAGAGAGAGAGAGTGTGTGTGTGTGTGTGTGTGTGTGTGTGTGTGTGTGTGTGTGTGTGTGGATTGTGGACTAAAGTGGAAACCTCTTCCAGCTGTTCGCGGTGTCCCGTGAGCAGCACTTAATTAATTGGTTCGATACGGCAAATAGTTATAGCCTTAAGCCCTATTCGCACGGGATTAGTTTTACCTGGGGACCTCAGGTAATTTGTAATAATTGCGGAGGACGGTGATCTTAATCCCGTGCGAATGCGCCATGTCAGTAAAAAAGTAGGTAAAAATTCCCCCGCAAATTACCTACTATAATTTCACCAAAGGCCGACGTCCCGTGGTAAAACTAGTCCCGTGCGAATCTGCATCCCAGTAATTGAGGGGCATTTTTGTTTGTTTTTGTTTTTTATTGCGCGCCTTTTCTACTTCTTCCCCGGTTGAAACCATACTGTACGGGTGGAAACATGGAGGCTGCGGTGGAAAACTGTGGAGCCGGCATTTTTGAAGGCGTTTTTAGGTGCAAACACGGGCTCGTTTTCTGCCACACCGTGTGGTTGTGGACCCATATTTTCAAAACTGTCTCTGGTATTGTGGCTCGCCCCACACAGCTAGCAGCTGCAGCGTTTCTTCCCGGCCCCAATGTCTGTTTTTCCTCCGCGCCGCCATGTCGCTTTCTCACTGCAGAAGCATGGAAGTGCACACACAACAATGGGTTGCGACGTGCGCGCGGTTTTGACGTCACATCCGGGCCGTGATGTCAGTAAATTCGAGTAAAACACAGACTTCACTAATCCCGTGCGAATGCGCCGCAAGAAACACAGACGTGGGGGGGTAATTTACAAATTACCAGAGGTCCCCAGGTAATACTAATCCCGTGCGAATAGGGCATTTGTTCTCAATTTGAGTGGTCAAACCTAGATACTGGTGTTAAATTCGGTTCCCTAATAAAATAATATTATTAAATATAGCCTAATTATTCAGCAAATGACAGTAACAAATGATTGTTTTGCAATAATACCTCCTTTACCGCGTCATGTACATCCTGATTCTGCCGATAGGAAATTATGATTTTTCGTTCTAAAAATGAATTTGATATATAGGTCACAATGTTTGTAATCACGCATAAACAAGGGCACTGACAGTCAGATATCCTTTGATAAAAACAAGATAAATATGAACAAGCCGTGTTACTTTGGACCCATACTCCCCCCGCCCTCTCCCCCCGGTATTTATAGAGAACACGTGAGAGATAGTGATCACAACAAAGAAAGGCTTTGTGTTAAATTTAGTTTTTTTCACGGCTGTCTTTTGTTGTAAAAAAAGAAAGAAAGAAAGAAAATATTAAGGTGTAAAAAAACAAAAAAAAAAACTAGTTCGTCCGACCCGACCCGAGCCCGAAGTAATTAATTAAAAACCAGACCCGACCCGGCCCGTTACCCGCTCGGGCTCGGGCTACCCGCGGGCTCAGGTCGGGTAGCCATGCTCTAGTATACAGGGAGGGACGGGGAGTCCACCAGGGAGGGAGAGGGGGAGGATTGGAGAGAGAGGGATGCATAGTGTGCACCTTGTGGCCACAGGTAGTGTTGTACGCTGTCTCAGGTGGTGTTGACTCAAAGTATGGTTCTTGATCATCAGTTGGAAATGACTCATTAAGTTTTGAGGTCATATCAGAAAGGTCATAATAAAACTTTTGAATCAGAGATGACTCATAACCTGCCTCTGATTTGTTTCCCTTGGCAACATCAGCGACTTCAAAAATCATTAAAATAATTTTCATATTTTGCTATTAGTTTCAAGCCCATTAGTGGGTGAGAATATTCGTTGTCTGATAAACGAAATTGCACTATGAAATGTGAATTGCAAAAACAATCATTTTGAAACATGATTGAAAAAAAACAATTTTCAATCATAATCTTGTCTGTGTTACGATTCAAGACGGGTTGGACCCAAATCCTCAGTTGATTAAAGACCCTGGGTCCGAGACCAGAATGCATTGCGCGCCCACTCGAGTTTCATGGTCCATGAAATTGATCGTTCAATTTGAAGACATACTTAGAAATCCGCTTGAATCTTCCCATTTTTTTATGCATCGAGCATACATTTTTGTATATAGTATATAGTTAATGATTGTAGATAGATTTTATGTAGCTATTTCCCATTTTTAAATAATTTTTGTACAAAATAATTGACCGTTTCGCCGTCGATGGCATCATCGGAGGCTGGACGTCGAAAGCGACTGATTGGCAGGCCAAAGAGGAACGAGAAGCTCTCGAAAATATATCTTAGAGAGTCGGCGTTCAAGCTATGGAGGCAAATTAAACAAAGCCAAGGGTTTGGGAAGACAACCGACAGCGTGTTTGCCAAAGTTCTTCTTCACCGAGCCCCGCTAATCGAAGAAGAAAGGTGAGAAGAGCAAATCTTGCTT
The DNA here is from genome assembly GCA_900291075.1 of Melanogrammus aeglefinus. Classification (NCBI taxonomy): domain Eukaryota; kingdom Metazoa; phylum Chordata; class Actinopteri; order Gadiformes; family Gadidae; genus Melanogrammus; species Melanogrammus aeglefinus. The sequence continues at coordinate 7,473 of OLKM01003434.1, read as the reverse complement.
TATTCAAGCTTATACCATGATCAGAAGTTCTGTTCTAATCGTTTAAATTTGTTTTCAATTTAGGGATGAAGCTGAAGAAGCTGCCGCCGTACATAATTTCAGACGAAAGTAAACACAAATTCAAAACAGAGGCGCGCAGTGCATCATGGGCTCGGACCATGGACTCGGACCCAGGGTCATTAAGGTTGGTGCTGGCATCCATTAGGGATAATCCTGAATCCACGGACCGGGTAGTCTGAACCAGGGTGGGAGGAGTCGGCTGGCAGCCGAACCGACAGCCACACCCGACGATTCGGTGATGATGGTAACTTGGGCAGTAGAGCGGGGTTGAAGTATAGTCGTGACGGTGATGATAGAGAGGCAGAAGTATTAGGAATGCGCAGACTCCACTCCATTATCTCAATACGTGGGAATTAGTCAAAATACCTTTGGCTTTTGTCTTCCTTGACATCCATATGTGCAAACTACTATGTATGTGTACTGCAGTGCACAGGCTTTGCTCAGTGATAGGAATACATTTCACTATTTTATGACGATGGGCTCCAAACAACACAGGGCTATGGCATGAAGGAAGCCCTCCATCCAGCCATGCGTCTGCCTTCTAAAGTAGTGGTAGTTGTATTGGTAGAAGTGGTAGTGTCCTTTCCTCTGCAACTTCTTACAGAATTCTGAGATTAGCGTCCATGTTTTACACAAATATTTGCTCTTGAAAGATTTATTTTTTTCCTTCCCTGTAATTAGTCGCCTGACCCATGTTTGTAATTGGCCCGAGTCCCATGTTGCGTTTTCTTTAAAAATATAGGCCAACCGTCCTCGGTTTCCACTCAGTCTAATTCGCCTCGCCACAGGAGCCCTTCCCCGTAAAGACTGGTGTGTATGCCTCTAAAGGGACCCTGAAGCCTGCTGCGATGACAAATGGGTAATTAAATCAAATGTCTTTGTCTACGACACCCCTGAAGGACCAGGAGACACCAAGTGTTTGTCTTACTGCGTGGCTTGTCACCTGCGCTCGATACACTGTCTCCATCCTCTCCTGTTACCCTCGCCGGCCATCAAAATACCTTCTCTCTCTCTGCCTGCCTGCCTGCCTGCCTGCCTGCCTGCCTGTCTGTCTGTCTGTCTGTCTGTCTGTCTGTCTGTCTGTCTGTCTGTCTGTCTGTCTGTCTGTCTGTCTGTCTGTCTGTCTGTCTGTCTGTCTGTCTGTCTCTCTCTCCTTTTCTTCCTTTTCACTCTCTCTCCTTTTATTTCCCCCTCTTTCTCCCTCCCTCTCTCCCTGCCTGCCTTGGGGTCACATGGTTGTCTTCCTCACGCTCGGCTCACTGTACCACAGCTGTTTGCTTTGGGTTCGAAGCGCTTCAGTCTGTACAAGAGGCTTGGGGCAAAGTGTATCCGCATATAGTATCAGCAAATGGCCTTTCCTGCTGGGCTTTTTAGTGCTGCGCACCTGTCCCACTTTATGTTCAGAGTGACGATACGAGCCTAGATACATTCTTTCTGCTCATATCTTTGTAAGTTAATGGTCGCCTCCCCCACCCCCCTCTTCCTGGCGTTTTGCAGTTTCACCTCCAGATGCCATGGTTACCGGCGGGTAATGAAGTCTCTCGGTGCCAGTCAAGCATTGATGGGGATGGCAGTAGCACAAGACAACAGCAGATGTGCCTTTAGGAGAGGAGCTGGGGTCACATGCAGGGATGGGGATGGGGGAGTTGAGCTATAATGCTGGTGAGGGGTGGGGAGTTGAGGTTCAGGTTTAGCAAAAAAGGCCAAATTATACTTGTGTGTTGAGTTGTAGGTAAGTTGAGTTGTTGGTACGCAGCAGGTCTCGAGGTCAGGATGCAGTTAGGATTCTGCGTCTGTGGTTCTGAGCCTTCTCTGCAGAAAGTCATTTATTCTGTGACATCTGGTGATCTCTCTAACGGGGAGCTGAAGGGAACATGTGCGAAAAATAATCATAAATGCACCGACAAACCCAGCAGGAAAGGCGCTGCTGGCCGTGCATCTCCATCACCCCGACTTGTCGTTAGGTTTTCGGAGGGGGGCACATAACCTCTGGGGCTCTTAGGGGCTTTGGCAGGGCACAGAGACCAGGTGACCGACACAAAGTCCCATGTAGCCTCGACTCCTCCTCGCCTGCTCACGATGCAACCCGTATGTCTGGCTGGTTCAGTGGAGTCCATGTATAGCGTGGTCTGACGCATCTGCCCCGTGTGTGCAGGTGAGGTCGTTCCTTCAGCCACCCATGGAGGGCGTGGTCCTGGAGACATACGGCAGCGGGAACGCCCCCGACAACCGCCCCGACCTCCTGGCCGCACTGAAGGAGGCCACGGACCGTGGCGTGATCATCATCAACACCACCCAGTGTCTGAAGGGCACCGTGTCCATGGTCTACGCCACGGGCGAGGTAGGAGCTAGCGCGGGCTAGCCATCAGAGAAGGGCTTCTGCTGAATGGGTCAGGAGTAAATGGTAACAAAACTGTGAATGAATAACCACACAAACAAATACTATTGGGAAAACAACCAACCAAAGGCGTGACTGAAGTCACATTTGAAAATGGTTCTTTAATCTTAATTTATTGGAATATAAAGGCCCTGAACTAACTAAATCCTAGCATAATTTTTTTAAATGTAGCCGAAATGTCGTCAAAACTTAAAATAAAAGGAATCGTTTTGAGGTGAAGTCCCTAGAATGGCAGACGAGGAAAATGAGCCCATGGATAGCAGCCATTCGCCTGCCTCTCCTCAGGTCCTGTATGAAGCGGGGCTGCTGTCCGGCAGGGACATGACCACCGAGGCGGTCCTCTCCAAGCTGTCTTACGTGTTTGGCCATACAAGGGCTGGACCTCCAGACCAAAAAGAAGGTGGGTCTTGCGTTTAGATTTCCAATCAGGGCATTTAGCAGATGCTTTTATCCAAAAGCGACTTACAATATGTATATTTGTTAGAAGGAGAAACTATATATCGCTGTCGGTACAGTCAGGACGTTTGTACTATTGCATCGTTGTTAGTCAGTTTAGCCACATGCCGCCGATGGGGTTGTGACCACTGCTGACCCCACGTTTGCATGCTTATCTTTGGGTTCCTGCACGTGCCTCACACGGTCCAGAGGATGGCCGAGAACCTGCGAGGGGAGATGAGGGCAGACCTGGCGGGAGCCCCTTCTCAACCTAAATTGAATTTTGATTTGAAATGTGTTTTATTTCAAACAAGTAATCCAAAAAAAGGAATAATAAACAATTAAATAAAATGATGAAACAAGTGGACAGTTACAATAAAGTAATATTTACACAAAGAAAAACCACAAATGAAGAAATAAACTGTTGAAACATTTGTTCAACTGTTCAAAAGGGGTGAGATTAATTTATTTAAATCTCACCCTTCTCTCCTAATTGATTCATCCATAATGAGTTATCAGCTACCTAATTACTGATATTAAAATTCAAAAATATATATTATCAATATACTTTAGTTTTCAATAGTATAAAATTCATTACTTATGCATCTAATAAGTATTGTCGTATTTTCTAATAATATTGTCTAGTTATCTTTTATTAATATTTAATTAAAACATTCAATATTATATTAAATACCACAATGTATATACAAAATATACAAATACATATATACATATAAACATATACACTATATTAAACACCTTCATTCCTGTGCCTTGTAAAAATTATTTCTTTATATTTCATTTTAAATTTGTTCAATGTTTGGACATTGTTTCATCCCCCTACTCAAACTGTTCCACAGCCTTACACACAGATTGAACATACAAACATTTTCCTGGTCGTACGTGACGGGTGCTCTGCACTTTGAAATTGAATTTTCCCCCTCATTGATCACTGAATAATTTTTTGATGTTGCAAGGTAATATGTTTATTTAAGCCTTAAACATTATCTTCGTGTTGTGGTTTGAAATCCCCCCAGATCTGTAGATTTGAAATAATTTTGACCGTATGAATTTAATGGGTTAGTGTGAACCAGATATCCTATCATTTGTGAATAATGTGTATTGTTTTTTTTGGAGAATAGTTAGGAAGTTTGTATTAGTGTTGTGCCCCAGACCTTCTGTTACAGTAACTAAGTAGTGGTAAGACTAGTGGACAGTAGAGAATTTCAGAGTGATTTTGTTACTTTGTTTAATACATAAAATGCTTTCTTGATAGTTTGGATTGTACATGTGTAATGTGTTTCCAGCTGACTCTAATGTATTATTAAACCCACAAGTAATTTATTTTCAAGAAACTCTTTTAATTTTTAATCCATTTATATGTATGTATATTATATAATATAATATATATATATATATATTATAATATTATTATATATATATATATATATATATATATATATATTATATATGTATATATACTCCATGATGTATTTGTGTGTTCATTCTATATTTACACAAATAACATTTATCTTTGTGTTTTGCTTAAGTTGATCGTTTGTTTTTATCTAAGCCGATGTTTTTATTTGGCTCATTTCCTCACGTGACGATTTCTCTTGTAGTCGTTTTTAAATTCTTCCCAGAACAGAAGATATTGCTGTAATCAGCAAACAATACCAACCTCCAAGGCATTGGAAACATTACAAATATCATGTATCATACAAAGACATGACAGTTTGGGATCCGCAACACTGACACTGGGGGATTCCACAGCATATCCAAACATGATGAAGAACAATTTCCCAACTTCACAACAACTGCTGCCTTCTTACTTCAAATAGCTTTTTGACCCAATCAAATTACTACCCCGTTATTCCATTCCTTTTTCTAGTTGTTATTGAATAAAATGTCATTGATTGCTTGTATCAAAGGCTTTTTTGATATCAATAAATACACCCAACTTGCATATTTATTTTGTTCAATGGCGTTTGTTATATCCTCAATTGATTATATTACTTTGAACGTGATGTCGATCTGTTGGATCTGAATCCATATTTGACTGTCATTAAATAATTTATGTGCTTTTCTAAGAGCGAGTGGACAGCCGCTTTCATCCAGGTCATCGCAAAGGTCGCTCAAACATCAGCTGCAGGAAGATCAGTACTGAACGAGGGAAGATGCTTTATGTTATTACGCCCGATAGTGTTCAGATGCAGGCATGTGGGAAAGTTCAGCTGGTTTTCAATGAAGGACCGCAAGCTTGTGTCTCCATCAGCAGGGGATATTCGTGCACCTTGAGCGTTGACGATCTACTGTGTAGGTAACCTTTTCATATTGAGGCCTTGGGGGTTGGCTAATTGTAAGACGGTGTCTAATGTAAAGATGTGAGCTCATCCAGCCCTCATTGTGTTCTGATTTGGGCGTTGGGTCAAACCATCATGACGTTCATATCTATTCTAACGAGCAAACAGATGTATCTTTGTTTTGCCGCAACACAAGTAAGGCTAACCAAACAAATTGCCGCCTCGGATTCTATGTGTATTCTCAATGTGCAGCATACTGCCTAAAATCCACAAGTGTTTTAGCACCATAGGCATGCTTACGGGACTTGGGTAGTCTGGAACAGTGAGATATGTATGCCATGGCTTCGATGATTCTGAGTGCAGAAGAGCAACATTTCAAGCAAAATCAGTGAGGGAAAGTGCTGTGCGTTCACACCAAAAGCAATTTGGCTGCAAATCACCAGAGTTCATTCACTTTCATGGGCAAGCTAGCTGACAAAGGTGACACGGAGCGTCAAAAGGACGGGCTACCCCGCGGCAAGGAGGGCGACCAGATGCGACGAAGGAAAAAGGTTGATAGGGACTCCGGTGAAAACCTCATGCAAATTACTATGACTAGCTGGACGTAAGAAGGAGCTAACGTTTGATGTGGAGCGGCCGGAACTAGACGCATGACGGTGACGAGATAAATGCGGCAGAGAAGAGCCCCATGGGGTTGATGGAGCAGTCGTCGGTCAGGCGCCTTGTAAGAATGATGTGCTGTCTCTAACCAAGAGAATATGATGGAAACTAATATGAATTTAAAGGTCGAGCGATGCCTGAGAGCTCTCAAGACGAATGGTCAGTGGGTCCGTCCACGGGGAATAGCTGAGATATGTGTCAGACACTGGTGCACGCACCTTAGGTTGACGAACAAGATTGCTGAGAAAATCGCTGATGTTAGAGCCATTAGGTGCAAACGCGAGAGCTCACGAGACGATGGATCATTCTAGATCAAGCATGCAGTTTACAGACAGCACAACCAAGAACATTGAAACAGCACCTGGAAATTCCTCAGAGACACAGGACAGCACAGACAGGGCAGCAATCAACATTCCAGCCACTACCAATTAGTTTCCACAACGCATATACCAGTACCTTGACCAACAGGAACACAGCAGTTCGGCACCATTAAGAGGGAATGTACTTCATTAACAATTTTTCCTTCATGAACTTAAAGCAGCTTCACGTTATATTAACTGTTATAATTTCCTCCGTTAGTATCATGTTTAATTTCCTCACATTGTATGCAAAGAATTACTATCAGGCATATGCCTTTAAAGAAAGCCCTTAGCGTTCTAAGCAGGATAATGAACTGATAGCAAATCTTGTCGTATTACCAAGATCAAATATTATATATTAGCCACTGTGACCCATACACAAAATTAAGATCAATATATGCGAATCATAAAAGGCACCTGGCCTGATTATAATATAGAGAACAATTCAAAAGAGAGTGGTTATTTAATAAATGTATCCCGGATATATCTTCAAGCTTTGGAAGGTCGAGCTAGACAACTTAGCCAGGCCAACCGGTGTCCTATAAGATAAAAATCACACTATATAATTACGCTGGTGCACATCCATAATACAGATGTGCAGAGTCTCAATGACTGCATAAAGGTTTGAGAACAATGTGAGGCTGGCATACGCCCCGGAAGTAAGGGCGCGGCAAAAAAGCGTACAACGGAGTGCAATGGAAGTGTCACACACAAGAGTTAGCGTTAGTCATCCCAATCATCTGACCAAATTCCATTGAAGCCAGTAATTGACGCGCCGCAGTGAGCAAACTCTACTGAATCGATTTGCAATGAAACAGAGTATCATGTGTGGGCGCTTATTCTGATGGGTTATTTCAGCTCTAAAAACTAAGACCCACTAGGTTTAATCTTTGCCGGGAATTTACACTTTAGCGACCGTGGTCGACTCGGTATGCGGTCAAACACGGTGATCACTGTGTGTGCGGCCACGGGAACATAATTGAATATCCATTAACTTGAATACATGGAGGAGATAAGATTCACCGATGGCCCGGATCAACGGAAATTGCAGTCGATTTCCGTGAGGCCACAACAAATTTGAGTTAAGGCGCCCGTGGTCCTCTCACGGATCGTGTGAGAGCAGGGTTGCCTCCTTTGTCATCATAGAACTAGGAATATTTTTCAATTCTTTGACTCTAGTCTTTTGGTGGGCTTGTTGGTATTAATGGTGCGGGCCAAGCGCTGCCCATGCTCGTTACTGCAAATGCCGCGCAGTGGT
>OLKM01003433.1:0-36610 GCA_900291075.1 Melanogrammus aeglefinus | reverse complement strand
ATAAAGTTTAAAAACAAGTGTTATCTAGCCGATCGTTTATCCTGTATTGTTTTTCAAAGAAGACCTTCCTACGTTCACTTTGACGCGATCGACTTGTTTCACGGCGCAAAGCATTTGCTCATTTTGAACGGCGGATCGGCCCGTTTTCGCGGCGCAATTTTTTTTATTGTTTCGGATTTTTAAACAATTATGAATCACAATAACAAATTATAAAGCTAACAGTCAACTCAATCTGTTATAGTCTATCTATCATAATACAGATAGCCGGATCCGCTATCTGTATTATGTGTATTTCGTCGGTTGGAAACATGTTTCTGCATTGCGTTCTGTCTAGTTGGCTGGCTCGCTAGATTGGGCAGGTATGTAAAACAAACGATGAGACGTAGGCCTGGTACAAATTTTTCGCCGCCCCGGCGTACCAATTTTAACGCTCGACACCGCCTTTAAACAAACGCCTGGTTTAGGAATGCCGAAGGTGGAGAGAGCAGTGACGTTGAACGTAGTATGACGGCAGGGCCCCATGCGAAAAAGAAAAGGCCGAAGGCAGTGTCCACATGTTCTAAAGCCGTTTTTGTATTTAATTAATTCAAATATTAAAAATATATTCTTATATATATATATATATATATATATATACAATTATTTCGTTTGTATACGATCATTATCCTCATCTATAAGCCACTTTAGACCATAAACTTTCATTCAATTATCGTTATAACAAGACTCTGCTATCTTGACCATTTGAAAAATTCCACTGTCCTGGCCCCACAACTACGATTCGTCGCGTCCCTAGCACTCCTGACACGTCAGTTGAAACATCTGTAGAGCATTTTCGGTTTTGGCATAAATACATAACTAGCGGCGCACTTGTACTATGCTGCTGCGCCACCTTGTCTGAAGGCTCTCTCTCGCATCTCTTCTCTCTCTTCGTGTCCCTCCCTCATCTCCTCTGCTTCGCTCTCTTCTCTCATCAGCTCTCTGCTCTCTCTTCTCTCTCTTCTCTCTCTCTCGTCTCTCTCTCTTCTCTCCTCCTCTCGCTCTCTCTCTCTCTCTCTCTCACGTCCTCTCGCTCTGCGATATCGTTTTGTGCGGAGCACGTTAATTGTCTGACAAAGAATGACATTGTTTTACATCTCGTTTCTTTGGAGAGCAGGTTATTTTTTATTTATTTTTCAGCTTTTGAGGAGGTGCTTTCAAAGATGCAAATTTTTCCATGGGTTTTTCCAAAAACCCATGGAAAAACCGTTGGCTTTATTTGTCAGAGAACCCAGGCGCGACGCCTCACTTCCGGGTGGGGCCGACCTACGTCATCCTCCACCACTCTCCTGTAAAAACACTGTTCAAAGTTGAATAATAAATAATAATAATAATAATAATAATAAATAATAATAATAATAATAATAAATAATAATAATAATTCTTTCTGCGATAGTATTTATTTAAGGCGGTGGGGGGCATTACAAGTCTTTTGGCACATTCGTAGCGTTGACATGCAACAGAGAAATAATTTGTCCGCAAAGACGGTGTCGTCGCCTTAGCAACGCGAAGACCACTGGGCGTTGACACGTCACCGGACTAACCCATATGCACGTGAAAGGAAGCGTCCACGGCATTAAGAAGAAACCGTGTAATACGCGGTGGCATAGATTTCTCCTCAGATTAGGCCAATAAACAAATGATAAAATAAAAATAAATACGGTCCGGCCCGAGGAGTAGTGGTGGTAAACAACGGGTGGGGCTCATGGGCTCGGGCAGAGAATCTAAACACTGACTGGAACTACTTAGAAGGTGTCCATAGGCAATATCAGAGTTAATGCACGCCATCAGAATACGAGTATTCCCCCTGCGCCGCAAACCGAATAAAACGATTTTCGGTTTGCCGAAAATCATATCAGAAAATTAAAAAAGAAAAAAAAGAAGCCGGTGTGGTGTGTTCATGGTGATCGGCGATAGTGTAGGTCTATTACAGAACAGTTAAGTGGCGTTCAGAGCGCAGAATCTAGGTCTACTGTAGGCTACTGAGGAAAATCACACAACACAACGTACACATTAGGCCTACTTCATATTAGTAACAATATTTATTAATTCATTTAGGCTATTTGGCTGCTCCAACTCAAGTCAGCCCAGCCTTGGCGACTGTTAAGTTTCGGTTTTCAACTCCGCATTTTTCTGAGACAAAATAAGCAGAACATTAATTTTGGATAGTGTTCTGTCTGTTAACAAACAAATCAGGATTCAGCGAAGTAAAAAATCGAATTAACAGAGAAGACATCAGGCTTACTTTACCAGAACCATCTCCTAACTTTTAATTCTCATATAATTATTATTCTCATAGAATTATTTAGTATCATTATTCAAATAGCCATGTGCTGCGCGTTCCCCTGATTGGCCAGGGTAAGTCCTTGCTTTGTTTATTGGATAAGCCACGCCCCTCAATTGATCGGGCACCACAAAAACACTCACAGTGACCCGTCCTTGTTTTGTCGATTGTGTGTTTTTATGCGTGGCTTAGGTCCTATGTGTCCTGTCTGTTCAAACCTATCAATCATTTATGTCAGAGTGTAGAAGGAAAAAATAGGACATATTTCACCTTGAACCATTTCTTTTGTAGCTATTAATAATAGGCTATCAAACGGACGGAACATGCCTTTACATCAGGGGTCGGCAATAAGTTTTGGCTTCGGGCCAGATATTTTTCCACAAGCCATTACATGGCGGGCCACAACAACAACAATGTCTAATTAATTAATTAATATCGGAGGAGGGGTGATAATAAAAATGATAGGGCGCTCTTGAAATGTGCAGACATTCAATAAGCAGGCTGCTGTAGGGTTAAATTTGTCGAACTGACCATTAGGGGGCCGCTATTAATTATATGGCCTGTGTGTGTTCAAAAAGAACTTTCCCACACAAAAACATTCCCACGCGGTTTAAGCTGTCTAAAAATATGGCACTATCAAAAAAGAGAAAAGTTAGCAGCGACAACAGGATATTTTAATGATGACGTGGACAGATAACTGTGCCTTTATCCTCCCTAGTTCTTATCAATGCAAAAGCCCACATGCCTGATTTGTAACGAGGGTGTCTCTGCATGGCAAAGAATACAATATTAAGACGGCACAACGAAACAAAGGCATGCTAATTTCAAGTTTGCGTTTCCCTCCGAAGACAGAGGCACGAAGCACAAAAATCGAAGCCCTGAAAGGTGCTTATGCAACACAGCAGCAGGATCCTGTGCGAGGCCTCACATCCCACAAGAAGGTAACGACAGTGCATCCCTAAAAGCGTCTCCTGGGTGCTCGCAAAGCACAACAAGCCATTCGGCAGACGCTGAGGTCTTCAAAGAGATGATTGTGACAGTTTTGGAGGAACTTGATGATGACCAAGAAGAAGTCGATGGATGGTGTGATCAAGTCAGTGAAACAGATGTCGCTCTCTGCCTAGGAACGTGCCGCCGCATAGAAAGCCGCTGTCCTGATGCGGTATGCAGGGTGCAATTAATCGCCGGGTGTCAATCACGCAAACTACTTTCCTTTGCCATTGATGAGAGCACTGACAAACACAGATGTAGCCCAGTTGTGCTGTTTATGTGAGATACTATTATATTTGCAAACTGGAGAGAGTTGTTTCAGTTGCATCATTACCATTTGAGAGGGTAATCTAATCATGACAGACGGGGGCTCCTGCGGTATGGTGGGAAAGCACAGAGGTCTGGTGAGCAGGGCACTGAAAGAACTCACCCCCCAAATGCACGGGCTGCACTGCTTGATTCACCAAAGTGTCCTCTGTGCCAAGACTGAGTGGCGAGCTGAAGAATGTTATGGGACAAAATGTGATGAAAATCATTAATTTTGTCAGAGGTACATCAAGCACCCCAGCATAGGCTTTTCCGACAACTTGTATGGCTGAGTCAGCAATGCCGAATACGATGACTTGCTGCCTTTCATAATGATGTGTGCTGGTTAAGCAAGGGGAAAGCGCTGGAACGCTTCTGTGCGCTACTTAATAAGATCAAAGCGTTCCTTGGAATAAGCAAAAGCAAGGCAGCAGCTGACCACCTTATCCTGCTGGAAGATGAAAAGTTCATGTCCAATGGTAGAGCGTTTTGTCTGACATATATTGGCCACCTAAACCTTCAGCTACAGGGGAGAGATTAAAACCATCGTGGACATGGTTTGAAAAACTGGAGCATTCACGAGGAAGCTTTGAGATGCTGAAGCAGACTTATCTACCGGCAGGCTCCTACATTTTAGCACACTGAAGAAGACAGCGGAGAAGTGACGGAGCTGATGGGTTGACTTCATCAAGAGCTACGAAGCCAACTTCACTTCCTCGGTTTGATGACCAATACTCCATCCCCAAAAAAGATATCATTGCTTTATACGTAACCCTGCAGTATAAAACCAGCCGAACAACTTCTCCTCCCTGGGCAAAAGATCAATTATCCCCTCGTTGGGAATCAGGCTGCGCTGAAAAATGTGGAAATTTATGGACTTCCAAAACACCTCAGTTGTGTGCGAGATGCGCTCAAGAAGTGCAGAGACTGTGAATGCCTTTGGTGTGCCATACTTTGCTCCGAGGAATACTAGCAACCTCAAGAAAGTCGCACTTTAAAATGCCTGACCATGTTCCCTATCCACCTACGTGGTGTGAGTCGTCATTCTCAGCTATGAATGCAATAAAAAACGCGACGAGAGAAATTAGACTGACTCACCAAAATCTCGAGAACTGCCTGTAGGATTAAAGTGACGTCTATTTCACCAGATATCCAGAAAAATAGTAACCAGCCGGAGGATGCCACTTTGTCACACTAGGTAACCAGTGTCTAAAATCTGAACTGTATTTTTATAAATGAATCTCGTTGTTTAGGCTAAGCATATAATTCAGGCAACAGTAAAAAGCACGTTCTGCTCTGTCGGTCTCAGGGGCCGAGCACTCCAGTCCATAGTCGCAGTGGATCAGCTTTTTTGCTGTCGTTCTTTTGTTGCTCGGATTGCTCGGATTTGACAGTGTTATCAGCTTTAATTTTTTGTGCCACCACAGTTATATAAAGGCCTAAAGAACACACACGTGTTTTACTTTTCACAGTGTCCGTTGTTATTGAATGACAACTTGTGTTTTGAATTCAGAACCAGCGTTGTTCCACTTCATTTGTTTTGCGCATGTATATGTGCGTTTCACGCTGCACTCGCGCGGGCTTCTTTCACTCGTATCCAGATGAAAATAGCATTTAGATTGATTTGAAATTGTTCTGTTGCTGGAAAATTACATGCAAAATAAAGAGCATTTTTGAAAACTGGCGGTCCGATTTTATAAAAAATGCTGTGTTTTTTCTCTTGGGTTCAAAAGGATCTCACGGGGCCAGATCATTGTTGCTTGCGGGCCGCATCTGGCCCACGGGCCGCCTATTGCCGACCCCTGCTTTACATTATGCTTTGTGTGTGTGTGTGTGTGTGTGTGTGTGTGTGTGTGTGTGTGTTGTGTCTGTGTGTGTTGTGTGTGTGTGTGTGGTGTGTGTGTGTGTGATGCTGTGTGTGTGTTTGCGTGTGCATGTACTATCCGATCCGTAGAGCGTATTAAGAAATCAAATAAAAACAATATAAAAGTTCATTGGATCAATTGAAGAAGAGAGCATGAGCTCTTGTGGGACGAGAGAGAGAAAGCGGCACAACAAAAACAATGTGCGCGCATTAAACCAGTTATTATGTCCCCTGGGCTTTAGTGAAAACAAGTCACACAAATACTCTGTTCTCCAATACAAACCAATCCAATACCCCCGCACCACTACTTCCAACGTCCTGCAACATAGCCAAGAACAAGATAATAGATGGGTAGGTACAATAACATGCCAAGACATACCATTCTAAAAAGAACAGATGAAGCAGCTACCTTGTTTCCTTCGCGGTTTGCCTACAGAGCAGCCACCTGCATTTTAATATATCCGTGAATTGTTACAATTTCTAGAATTCAAAGGCGAAAGTAGAAACGGGTGGGCCAAAAGCTGTCGTAGCTATGTTTTAGTTGTCATCCACAGACCAATTTAAGTAGACAACGGTGGCCAAAAGCTGTTCACATGTTAGTTATCGCAGACAATTTTCAATTATTAACACTATAAACAATCAATGTTCTGTACGAGCTCCTTCAGGGACGTTAGGAGAGAACGCTGCCGGACAGAACCTTAGTTTGAAAGTCGTGCTTAGTGACACGACAAATACATTTCCAAATTGAGCATAATGAGCTTGAAAATTGTGCTCTTGGACACGAAAATTTTGAAAATACGTGTCGCTGATCACGAAAAATAGATTAAATAACGTGACAGTGTCACGAATTTTCGTGAGACCGGGTTGGCTATTAGCAACGCAGCAACAAGCGCTGGAGATAGTTTATGAACAGCAGGGCATACAATAACAAAAAAAAATTTATTGTCAGTGAATAGCACCAAGTGAAACCGAGTTTATATCTAGTGATTATGTTGTTATGTCGTTCAGATAAGTACCGGCGATTTTAAGAAGTTGACCAAGCCAACAGAAGATCTAGGATGAAGGCATAAATGCTAGCTATGGGCTAATTTACTAGTCCCAGCTGTGAAATCCCCCCCCCAGATAAACTCTTAATTAAATATTTCCCCCGGCGTTGTAAACACATTTCCGATTAATTATCACACATTTTGATGGTAGGCGGTAGCCTACTTGTTCCAGTAGCAACATCTTTGCCTGTTGTTTATTTCTAGACCCATCAATATTCGATATTCCATCTCCCGATTGTTGCGCAATATCAAGCTACATTTTTTTCAATATGCTTAGGCCTATAATGACAAAATTTCACAGATGCAGGCCATGGCAATCCAACCCGGTCTCACGAGATTTCGTGCTCATGCGCACGAAAGGTTAATCTATTGAATCGTGTCCCAGAGTACGATTTTTCGACTTTTTTTCGTGGAACGCATCACGAAAATGTTTAACCAATGCATTCTGAATGGGCACGACTACGTCACGGACAGACGCTGTGTGCATCTTTCCTATTGGATGTTTTTAGGATATTTCTCTGTTGAAAGATGGCGGACATACTTTTTATTCTCTTGGTGGAAAATATGATATATTAGGCATATTAGTTACGCCATTAAAAGGTGGTTTCATGTAAACATTTTTAGCGAGAAAATGTGCATTTTTACTTTCATAAATCGTCGCTCGGCGAATGTGAAGGATGTTTGGTTTGATAGTTATGACGAAGAATATTTCAGTCGGTCTCCACATAATAACATGGTTGGCTGCTATGATGTTTGGCTATGACGCTGAAAACCAGCAGCTCGGCATGCCGTTTAAAATCATGGGGAATTAAAACCATTGTCTTTGTTGGTTATTTAAGGATAATGTTAGTAAGAACGTACAACGGTACAGGGCAAACCAGTGTGGGCCGGGGAAGTGGATTTTCAATGGTTCAGATACAGTATCTTGTTATAACGATAATTGAATAAAAGTTATGGTCTCTCTTATATAGATAGAATATTAACAACCAAATAATTGTATATTATATGATATTATATAATTTTAATATATTAATTTAATTAAATACAAAAAACGGCTCTTTAAACATGTGACATGCCTTTGGCCTTTGCTTTTCAATGGGCACTGCGTTCCACGTCACGTCACGTTCATCGGGCAAACCACGTTGGTTAAGGATGGGTCAATTGGAGCTGCCGTAAATTGTAGTTGTTTTTTCGTAACGGCTAGCTTTCCTAACCGCGCTAGCTGGGTTAGGAACAATAAGATATTCATGAAAATATCTGCCCGCTAACGGGGCAAACAAGGGTGTTCCTTTTGACATCTACGTTTCGAGGGCATTGCTATGCTGTGGTGCCATACATGACCATATTTGACTATGTTTCAGGGTAGTAATATAGGCTGTCGATTTTGGAGGCCTTTATGGACCAAGGCTATAGATTTGCTTCCACGCTATGAGTTTTTCTGACAAAATGACATGTTAATTTAGCATCTTACATTAGCAGCTGGAGTCTCCATGAGAGTCAAGCTCGACCTGTGGTGCAGCACGGAGATCATGTCCTTAGACCATAGGGGTGTACCATGTAAAATACAGGGCGCCGTGTAGTGTAGGGGACCGTGTCGGGCTGTGGAGTGTTCATGCTTGGTGTCGTCAATTCGACTCAAGCTCAATGTGTAGATGCCTAAATAACATGTCATTGTGTTCACAAACTTTTATCGGGAGACAATCAATAGCTGGTCATTATTGATTAAAGGCTTCAATTTCGGACAGGCTAATTACTACAACATGTTTGAATGTGTTCATGTGTGGCACCATTGCAATCGCCTGAAAGCGTAGATGTTGAAGGACATCTTGTTTGCCCTCTTACGCCACCAGCCCTACAAGAAATTACTCAGCAAGGTGCTCCATCTCGTTTGCACACTCACCCAGCGCGGCTCGCTTGCAAGATTTTGGCCTGAAGTTCTACCCAGACCTACACCCTAGCCATCCAACATGCATATCTGAGAATCAGGCCTCTCTTTAATAATGACAAAAAGTTATGAGAGAAATGCACATTAACTTTTTGTTATCTCATAAGCGGCGTGGTGCCGGTTCCTTTTGACCTTTTGACCCCAAAAACAGTTTCTGAGATAGGAAGGTCTTACCGCCCTGAGAATTTGTGAATACCTTATTCTAGGGCCTAACTGGGACCCCCGTACTGAAACTTGGCCCGGTCGGGCCCCGAGGGCAGGAAGGGGGGGCCTGCCCTCGGGGGCCAAGTTTTGGGCAGGAAGGGCCCCCCCTTCCTGCCTGCCTTAATCAATAATGACCAGCTATTGATTTGCTTCCCGATAAAAGTTTGTGACAAATGACATGTTATTTTGCATCTACACATTGAGCTGAGTCCAATGACACCAAGCATGAACACTCCACGGCCCTTAACACGGGCCCCCTTACACTACACGGCCCCTGTATTTTTACATGGTAGGCCTACACCATATGGCGCTAGGACATGATCTCGGTGTGGCACAAAGGTCGAAGCTTGATCTCATTGGACTCAGCTGCTAATGTAGATGCTAAATAACATGTTATTTGTCAGAAAACTCAATCGGGAAGCAAATCTATAGCTGGTCATTATTGCTAAAGGCCTCCAAAATCATCAGCTAATTACCTTACCCTGAAACATAGTCAAATATGGTCATGTATATGGCACCGTTGCAATTGCCCTCGAAACGTAGATGTTCAAAGGACACCTTGTTTGCCCCGTTACGGGCAGATATTTTCATGGAATATCTATATTTCCTAACCAAGCTAGGCACGGTTATGAAAGCTAACGTTTACGACAAAAAACTACACAATTTACGGCAGCTCCATTGCCGCCTTTAACCAACGTGGTTTGCCGAGGAGTGACGTGACGTGTGACGGCAGGCCCATTGTGAAAGAAAGGCCCAAAGGCAATGTCACATGTTTAAAGCCGTTTTTGTATTTAATTAATTTAAATATTAAAATATATTATATATATATACAATTATTTCGTTTTAATATTCTATCTATAAGTAGACCATAACTTTTATTCAATTATCGTTATAACAAGATCTGTATCTGACCATTGAAAATCCACTTCCTGGCCCACAACTGGTTGCCTGTACGTTCTATACATTATCCCTTACATAACCAGCAAGACAATGGTTTTATTCCCATGATTTAAACGGCACGCGAGCTTCTGGTTTCAGCGTCCATAGCAAACATCATAGCAGCCAACCATGTTTATTATGTGGAGACGACTGAAATATTCTTCGTCATAACTATCCAAACCAAACATCCTTCACATTCGCCGAGGCGCGACGATTATGAAAGTAAAATGCACATTTCTCGCTAAAAAATGTTTACATAAACACTTTTAATGGCGTAACTATGCTAAAATATCATATTTTCCACCAAGAATAAAAAGTATGTCCGCCATTTTCACAGAGAAATATCCTAAAAACTATCCAATAGGAAAGATGCTCACAGCGTCTGTCCGTGACGTAGTCGTGCCCATTCAGAATGCATTGGTTAACATTTCGTGATGCGTTCCACGAAAAAAGTCGAAAAATCGTACTCTGGGACACGATTCAATAGATTAACCTTTCGTGCGCATGAGCACGAAATCTCGTGAGACCGGGTTGGGCAATCAGTCTATAGCCTACATGACAACACACACATTGAACAATTTTGATAATTCGATATGTTATAGTATTCGTAAAGCAACGCTGACATAGGAGGCTGCATTGACTAAAGTTGTTTGGATGCACGTTGTTTAATAACAAGGAGAGGCAAAGTTGTGCATTACAATGCAAACACGACAATGATTGGCACCAATCTGGTGCACTTTGAAGAGCAATCAACTGAATAAATGCCAGGTATAACCTATCAAACACGTAATCAGTTCACTTGCAAATGAGTGCCTGCAGTATAACCGATCGTGGTGTGACACTATTTAATCATCCATCTACAGCAAATACGATCAGACAGATACATCATTGAACACATACACAAAGCACATTCGTCCAACCCGGCGGATGCTGACAGACAGCCCACAACAAGCAAAACATCACCACGGCGGGTGTGGTCTCTCTCTTGCACGTAAACAATCACTCCAACTTCTCCAACTCCAAGGCTAGGTTGCTTCACTAAGACCATAACCAACTACAAGGCCTTCATAACCATGCAGTATGTCAAAGCCGGAAGTACACACGCATAGTCGAGCACACTCATCTTATGAACAATCAGTTCTATCATCAACATTCTGTCGCTGCAAAGATAAAAAAAAAAATAGCCTCTTACCTTAAGTTAGAAATGGACCCAAAGTGTGTGACTTGCCAGTTGGCTATCTATCAATGCATAGTTTTAACGTGATGTCTTTTGTGTATGTCCAGTCAGACTTGGGTCGAATCCCATTTCTTTGCTCAAAGGAAAATCTCAGCCCTAGCCCTCGCTGTTGCGCGTTCACGCGCCGTGGAGCCATGTCCCAATACCAGTTTAAAGGTAGCTTAAGGGGTAAGGGGGAGGGCTAACATCCCCTCAAAATTGAGATTTTCGATGGGCACCCTCAAAGCGCTTCAGTTGTGACTTGCTCCCACAATACCTTGCGAGAAAACTGAAAATCAAGAAATATCCTAGACAAGATGGAGGGCGAAAAGATGCGACAGGATTTGAAAAACACAAATTTAAGTGTTTTCTCTGTAATAAACTATTCATTATTTTACTAATTATCCTCTGCAGCCCGGCCGCGGACTCTTGGAAGATCTGGATATCATACGACATGAGCCCGGGGCAGCTCCCCGGTCCACCCTGGGCCGCCCGACCCCGGTCCTCGGCCCGGGCTGCAGAGCCCGTGATAGGGCTCTGCAGCCCGGCCGTGGACCGGGCGGCCCGCGGTCGGGGAGCTGCCGGGCTCATGTCGTATGATATCCAGATCTTCCATGTTATAGTGACTCCAGGTGAAAAATATACTAAATATATTATATTAGTAATATTATATAAGTAATGTTATTATTTTAATCGAAATGTAGTTTCAATGCATGATAGACATTCGTTATAACCAGATACATAAACCACCCGCGGGTTTGAATTGTCATGCACTAATCGCTAGTTAGCGAATTACCTCGCGATCTTCCGCAACACAGTTCCATGTCAACACTTGCCCTATTTTAATGTCCCATTTCACCCATTTGATTGCATGTGGGGTAATGTGTTAGGGCTGTAGAACGGACTCTTCGGGAAGATCTGGATATCATACGACATGAGCCCGGCAGCTCCCCGATCCTGGGCCGCCCGACCCCGGTCCACGGCCGGGCTGCGGCCGTGGACCGGGCGGCCCGCGGTCGGGGAGCTGCCGGGCTCATGTCGTATGATATCCAGATCTTCCATGTTCTAGTGACTCTAGGTGAAAAATATACTAATAATAATATATTATATTATATTAAATAATAATAATATAACTAATATAATATATATATATTAGTAATATTATATTAATATATATATTATATATATATTATATATTATATATATATTATATAAGTAATGTTATATTTATCGAAATGTAGTTTCAATGCATGATAGACATTCGTTATAACCAGATACATAACCACCGCGGGTTGAATTGTCATGCACTAATCGCTAGTTAGCGAATTACCTCGCGATCTCCGCAACACAGTTCCATGTCAACACTTGCCCTATTTTAATGTCCCATTTCACCCATTTGATTGCATGTGGGGTAATGTGTTAGGGCTGTAGAACGGACTCTCGGAAGATCTGGATATCATTACGACATGAGCCCGGCAGCTCCCCGATCCTGGGCCGCCCGACCCCGGTCCACGGCCGGGCTGCGGCGCCGTGGGACCGGGCGGCGCCGCGGTCGGGGAGCTGCCGGGCTCATGTCGTATGATATCCAGATCTTCCATGTTCTAGTGACTCTAGGTGAAAAATATACTAATATAATATATTATATTTATTATATATATAATAATATTAACTAATATAATATATTATATTAGTAATATTATATTAATATTAATATTATATATATTATATATTTATATATATTATATAAGTAATGTTTATTATTATCGAAATGTAGTTTCAATGCATTATAGACATTCGTTATAACCAGATACATAACCACCGCGGGTTGAATTGTCATGCACAAATCGCTAGTTAGCGAATTAGCTCGCGATCTCTGCAACATGGATAGTTCCATGTCAACACTTGCCCTATTTTAATGTCCCATTTCGCCCATTTGATTGCATGTGGGGTAATGTGTTAGGGCTGTAGAACGGACTCTCGGAAGATCTGGATATCATACGACATGAGCCCGGCAGCTCCCCGACCCTGGGCCGCCCGACCCCGGTCCACGGCCGGGCTGCAGAGCCCGTAATAGGGCTCTGCAGCCCGGCAGTGGACCGGGCGGCCCGCGGTCGGGGAGCTGCCGGGCTCATGTCGTATGATATCCAGATCTTCCCAGGTTTGATGACGTCACCGGGTAGGGTTGTCCCATTTGGTAGGGGATCGGTAAGGGGTAGCAATGAGCATGAGCAATGAGGGTAAGGGGTAGGGTTAGGGTTGAGATGTAGGGTTGAGACAGTGAGCAAAGAAATGGGATTGGGCCTTGTTGTCTCCCTTGTTCTGTGTGGTATTGTACTGTCCTGTGTGAGCCGATTCACCTAAATAAATTCCTGACGATTTGTGTTGTTTGGCAATAATAAAGACTTGACTATAGGCTATCTTTATTTAGTATATGCTACACGTAAACCTCCTAAGATGGCACAAGTTGATTCTCGGGATATTGGGCAATATCCCATGATTTAGATCTCAAACTCTGGATATTGTTTTCATCACGCAACAGTATCTCGTCACGCTAATGAAAACAAATGAACCGCTAATAAAAAATAAAACAATCCTGGTAAAAAGTGTTGTCTTGTTTATTTTTGGAGTTTTCACCTGTAGTAGGCTTTGCAGTAGGCTATATACTGTGGGGGGCCTACAGTATATAAATCAATTATTCACCTCCGGCTCCTTGAATAGTGGGGAATAGCCCCCTCGCCCTTCGGTCTTGGGCGAAATTTTTTGAAATATCTATGCATTTATCTATTTATCTGTATAATCTGCTGACCATTCTCTTATTTGTAGTTTCTACTCTCAAGGATCTCAATGCTGAGGTCTGTCGTCTCCCCAACGTGACGTCTTGCAATGTATTGTGGGGGAAATGAGAATCAATCGCAAACTGCTAGAATAGTACCTACTTTTTCATTTTACATTCCGTTTTCATACCCAACAACATCAAATACACTGGATAACAGTTTAAATATTTATTACCAACAAGCAATTTGCGCAAATTCGTTGGAAAATTAACCCTGCAACACAGGCTTTAAGTTGTGAAGGGGCAAACATGTGGCTACACATGTAGCACTAAAAATGTATTCAAGATTGAAAAAGCAAAAAATATTTGTTGCACAGCTGAACGCTATATCACATCATGAGCTGGCTGTTCTCAATTCACAACATGCATTCATCCAATCTACATCAGGGATTCTGACCAAAACTCATGCACTCCATACCACTATTATTCCAGAATTCAAGCAGAGCAAGAATGACCAAATGTCACTTTGGGTCAACAAGACACTGACTCCATCGACTCCACTATCGTCATCTCCACTATACCAAACACTACAAACGCAAACCGTGGATAAGTTAGCCTACTTGGTGGCTATGGCTAACATCAATTGCATGAGTTCAAACAGCCGACCACTTGAATGCAAAAAACACAAAAGACCTCGCCACAGCACCAGCAATAAATATTGCGTCTTACCTTTATTTATGTGGCAGTGGTCTGCAGATGCATCCCGTGGTGTAGCCTACCACATCCATTTAGTTCAACAGGTCATTGCTCTGATAACTGTCCATGTTACTAGCAACCTGGTCTGGTGTTTTACGTACAGTATGTATTCAGGCTAAAATGACTTCATTGTCTGATGCCTCATTATTGCATCCCAGCCAAAGAGTATTGGTATTAATACCATTCATTGTCCAAGCCAGGCTGGCAGCTCATATAAAAATAACCCATAACTACGTTGCCGCAGAGGGAGCCCACCCACCCCTCCCTATCCTAGAATTTATCCCAATGTTACAATTGTTGACAGAGAATTGTGTACCATTAGGCCACGTAGTAGCAGTACGGGGATTTTTTTTTGTGGATTTGTTGGCATCTGTCTCAAGATTTATGAAATTTTTTATATGGTGGGTACAAAATTAATCTTGACGAAAACTGGTAGGTACTCGTCCCCAGCGTCCCAAGCGAAATCGACGCCTATGCGCTTGCGCCAACACGCATAGCGCTCGGAGAAAGGGCAAGCAGATAGCTGATAAAATGCTGTGTGGCCCCTCCAATCTTCACATCGTGTGTGATGTGATGGAATAGCTCATCTGCAAGCGGAGAAAACCACTGCAGGGCAGGCCGAAGCAACCGATTGAGTCTATCCCTTAGAGCGTCAGGCTGTTTTGGGGACTGTCAGGAGGTACTGGCTCTACATTCAGACGCCATATGGCGTCTCGACAGAGGAGCGCTGTTAGGGGTGACTGCAAGCGAGGTATCCCTCTCGCTTGAGAGGTTCCCCTCCACCCTGTTTAGACTGTGAAAAACCTTCACTGGCACCAGGGAATCAAAGTGAGCAGCGTGGCTCAGCCGGGGAGCAGAGGCAAAGAAACAAGAGGCGTGCCCGTCGCCTGCTGGAAGCGCCGCCAGGCAGGAGGAGCAGAGAGGCCGAGAAGGCGCTGTTCCTCTGCGGGCTCCGTCATGCTGCTGCTGCAATTCTTCATCGTAGATGGTTGAAGTAGTAGACTGATAGATGACTTGTTCAAGCAATTGCTGAAAGAAAAGGGAGTAGGAACGCGGCTGCGGGCCGCGTTATATACACGGTGCCGTGGGGAATGTGGGCAGTGCCCAGGTTGATTGGTACATTGCTGAAAATTTCAGTGCACACAAGTGCACTCACGGGGCAAGCCCAGAAGGCAAAGCCTAGACGGCGAAGCCTACATGAAATAGAACAAGTAGTTATTATTTGAAGAGAAGCGACTTCACTAAACCCCACGACACAATAGCGGGTGTCCTCTGATAATTTCTAACCAGGTTGCAGTTTGCATTTGTGGTTTTTGGTTCCACAATCCAATACATTTTTAAGACCTGTCACAAATCGTATTTGAGTCATTTTAAGGGCAAAAAATTGGATTATTGTATTTAAGGACCCGCGGAAACCCTGGTGTGTGTGTGTGCAGATGCAGGTGTGTGTGTTTTGTGATGATATGGGGCAGGATATAAGCCTCACTTAGCCTGGTGGATACAGGGCGTATTCGGCGAGTTCTAGAGCTGCGCTTCTTAATTGCAATTGTGTCCTGCGGAGAAGACATGACTTAGAAGTTTTTCAACACACAAACGCTGAATAAAATAGAAACTGCATCATTGATTGACACTACTCACTATGCTGGTTCCTAGCTCGTCATCTGTGATCTCCAGAGAGTGTCTGTGTGACCTTTGTCCCGTGCCGTCCTCACACGTCCCTTCCCAGCGTTTCAGCTGGGACACCTGCTGTGTCTGAAAAAACAACCAAAGAATCAGCTATGAGTACCTGTTCTTATGTCGTATTCAAAATCGACAGTCCAAACACCTCAATACACACACACACACACACACACACACAAACACACACAGCCACTGTGAGTGTGTAACATTTACAAGGGTCTTGTGGGTGGCGTAGAGTTCCTGGAGGATCTGATCCACGATGGAGTTGGTGAGATAAGACACGACGGAGAGCTTCACCTCCCTGGGGGCGTGAGAGGGAGAGGGAGACAGAAAGACCAATCGATTTGAATCGCAATTATCGAATGGAGTATGGCTAATGTAGCTAACCACTGGCTCTCCCCTGAGGGCTTCAGGATGGGGGAAGAGGGTTCTTACTCTAGGGCCCGGTGGATGTCCTGCGCCGCTCTCTCCATCAGCGCGGTGCGGATAGCTGAGCGAGGGATGGACACGCGGTCAGAGACAGACGACAGTGGTGGCATGAGACGCTCTGCGCTGGACGAAGACAGGGGACACAGCTCGCGGCACAGAGACACCATGGAGTCCACGATCACCTGCCAAGAGAGTCCCCTTAATATTACACACCTACAGCAGTCTGTCCTTTGAGGCACATTGAGGCACGTGTGGTGGCTATGGAGAAAAAACCTTTAATAGTTTTGCTTTCTTTCCAGCAATAGCAGCGTCACCAAAATGGCCTGTGAGAAAACCAGGAATTTCTTTGTAAGATGCTGACCTCTCAGGCATCTCAGATAGCAACAGGAGGTTGGCATGGCAACCCTCTTTTGTGTCTGTTTTCTTGTCCAAATATGTTTATGAAACTTAAATCCAATTTGCATAATAATTTGGAAAGCGGTGTAGACGTGTCAAAATAAACTCGCTGCCATTTAACAAAAAATAACATTAAATGAAATCCATACCTGCAGCTCCTTATCTGCTGCCTTGGCCAGTTCTCCAGCTAGAGAGTCTAGCCTCTGTCGGACTGGTCCGTCAACTGACAGAACATGAGCCAGCTCGCACAGTGACGGGTAGAGCTGGAGAGAGAGGGGCACACATTCAAGACAAGTCTTCCAAGCATAGGATCGGACACACACTTTACTTACCCTGCTTACTTTAAAGACAACGTACAGTATGTCAACCAAGCTGGTAGTGACGCTACAAACCCTGGCAGTTTTGTTAAAAGATAAACAATGTAATGGCTATGCATGGTTTAGCACACCACTGGGAGCTACCACTCTCTATTGAATAAAAATCAAGGTCTGTTCCTTAAATTATGTTCTGCATCAAATCAAATTAACACATGCACGATAGCTTCTGTGAAGGAGCAGTCAATGGTAGAGAAGCATTTTGTAAAACTAAGAAAAATACACTGTTCGCCCATTGTTTCCGACTGTGTTTTGTTTGTGTTCAGGGCATGCCTGTAGGTCTGGCCATGCCCTGTGACAAATAAGGTTCCAATTCGTTTTTCCTCAAAAAACTAATAAATTACACCTGAGGTAGTCATTGACAATTATATATTCACTGACAGCACGGGAGCTCCTGGCTTCTTTCAGCACTTGTTTGGCAGTTTGGATTTCCTCCATGTCGCCAACACCTCGTAACACACACACCTGCTGCTCGACACGCACGCACAGACGCTCCATCACCTAGACAACACATGGCCGACAGAGGGACAGGTATCGGAATGCACACAAACACACACACGTGGACACATGCAGACACATGTGAGGATAAAAAATTGGACTGCATTGGAAATTGGAAGAAGATCTGCCCCTACTCTGCAGGCTGCAATACCTGTTCAGCGGTGCTGGTGACCAGGCCCTGGTGCAGGCGGAGGGCCTGTCTCTGGGAGAATTGTTGGGTCTGGTTGTTTCTCAGCAGAGCTCGCTGGATCTGCAGGGTATAGAAATGGGGACAGAGAGAGCCGCCTGGCCATATAAGCATAGCGACCATTTAGTTGTATTTCACACTGCCTTGATTTAAGATAGGAGCGGGATAAGGAGAGAGTTGAAAAGCTGTGATGTGGCTATTTTTTTCTAGGAGGATGCAAAGCATCAATATAGTCGCTGGAGTAGAGATGGAAAATCAGCCAAATATCAATTTCACATTTTGTGCTTGTCGTTTTTGACAAGCAAGAGTCATTTATTATCCAAGTATTTTGCTTGAAATTTGACAAAGCAAAGCTTTAATGTATATCTCTTCCCTTTAAAAACTGAAACTGGCAGTTTTATACTAGACCATAAAAAGTACATAATTTGCGCAATGAAACCATTTAGTTAAATTCCAATAAATAAATTGCACCGCTATGAAAATGCATAAAGTTGTATTGGGTTTATTTCTGAAGTTGAACCAGACAAACGCCGGACAAGGACACCAACCTTGGTTAGAGCCTGCTCCGTTTTCTCTGGGGCACTCCGGTATGCCTGGCTGATGTCACTGAGAGGGAGGGGCATGTATTGCAAGGTGAAATTACTTAAGAGGAAGACGATGGCGGTGTCAATGAAAACGTAGGAGGAAAAAAAGAAGAAAGCGTTATTAGAGCGGGGTTTTGTTCCAGAGAACCCTAGCAAAAGACTGAACATTAATCTCTGGTTTAGGTTAGTATTTGCCAGTGGAGGAAGCTGTCCTAAAACATTTTTATCACACTCATTCAGAAGGGGGAAGAATTTGGCTTTGATCTATAACCATGTAATCTCTGGCCCTCAGCCCAAGTTTCATTCACACCTTTCCGATGTGTTGCTAGTTTACTGCTGTGCTATGCTGCGTTGGTGTTCGAAGAGATAGTTTGAGTTGGTGGGTGCGTTTTGTGTAATCCTCTTACTGCTCGAGTGCCCGCGCTACATCCAAAAAGCCAGTCGCTGAGGTATTGTTTCGATCCCATGTCACGCTCCTGTAGGAGGCATCGGCAACCCAACACACAGACATGATGAAATTGAATAGTTGGCTAATGTCTCTAAAGTATACATCTCTAAAACACTTTCTGACTGCATGGTCTATTCTGAAAATGTAAACTTCAAGTTAAAGATCCAGTCTTTTGCTGTCAGGGACGCTGAGAAACACAAAAGACAACACCTGTAAGCCATATGACACATGACGTTGATGATCCTAAGCTACAGTAAAAAACACAACATTATGATAGAGAAAAAAGATAGAATTAATGCATAAAATATCCCAAAATACAACTATCAACAAAGCATAAGAGTAAGAAGGTATATGACGATGATAGGCACTCCTACCACCTGGCCTCCACGCTCACCTGAGTGTGGTGTTGATCTGAAGAGCCTTGCTCAGCATCTTAGCACCAATGTCCTCCATGCTGTTCCCACTCAGGTCCACTTTCCTGAGGCAGGTGTTGCTGCCCAGGGTGTTGACCAACACCGTGCCCCGAGAGCGGAGACGCGAGTCAGTCAGCGACAGAGACTGCAGCGCCTGGAGACGGAAAAGACATGTGGCAGAGAGAGAGAGCGATGAGAAGAATGTGGACACACCATAGCCGTGCCAAATTCTAATCGCAGGAAGAGAGATGCAAGCTCCCATTCCCGCAAGAAAAAAATCCCACATCCCAAAGCTGCAAGATAAAAACAATGCAAGATGAAATGCTGACAAAAGGCAGGGCCCACGTCGGCGAAGGTTGGATGGCGAAATCGCCACTGTGACAGCCCTCTGGCACCTCCTGATTGAGTGATCAGTGTAATGGCTAACACCCATGCTGGCTGAGCGCCTCAGCTATATAAACTGTAGGAGTCAGCCACTTGGTCTCTCTCTCCTTTGACGTATGGTTTGTTTAGTTTTTGTTTATTTCGCCACTCATCCACACACAGCACTGATTACTGATTTACATGCATCACTTTAACCTACTTTACGTTAAGTTGGTTAAATAAACTATGATTTTTAAACTTAAAGCTATGTGTGGCCACCATCCAGGCCCAGCTTTGCCAGATGGAAGCGCTTCACTTGAAGGCCAGCATTAGTGAGTCATTAGCACCAATGTGAAACTGAGTATGTCTTTCAATGAAATATTGTCATTTATTTGTCAGCGCTGATATAATTGTGTAGTTTTTGTCTGATTTGTCTGTATTGTGTAGTTTTTGTCTGATACAAACCAAATAGGAAATGTCTCTTAAATGAATCCATAAAATTGAATGATGGGCTATAATATATTGCTAAATGCAATTGTGTGTTGTGTCCAAAACACATCGCAGATTGTGTTCTTAACTGCTTGATTTGTTATTATTCCTTCGTACTTTACTTCTTTGGTTACTAATCATTCTAAATTTATCATATTAAAAGGTTAATGTCTTGTTGCCACTATTATTATATCCTGCCTTATCGCCTATTACACAATGTAAGCCTTTCCTTGTGTAACCCCTCAAACTGTTCTGTTTGGGAAATATTATCTACTAAACTTGGTTGCCTACAAATTGCACAAACCCAAATGGTTGCCGCACTGAAAAACTAACTAATAGTTTTTCGCAGATACCATTTATGACTGGGAAATGATGCATGTATGGTGTTTTTCAGCACAAATCATGCTTTGCTGAGATTAATTGTTTTTTGGCTCCAATAAGAGCACTTCCTATGGACCTGGTTGAAGAACTGCTGAATTTGGGAGAAGTAGGGAATCTATCTATTTAGAAGTACTTAAACCTAAAGCACTAGCATGGAAGCCTTTTCCGGTTACACGACTTGTGTTTGAGTGCTGACGCGGCATTATCACTCACGCAGTCCTCCTCCTGAATGAGCAGAATCAGCTTCTGCAGGACCTCGTCCAGAACCCTGGAGGGAGAGAGGGGGACGAGATGGTTCAGCTCAGATGACTCCACAGGAGTTTTTTCTGTTTAAAATTATTAGTTATTTTTTTAGGGACAATGCACATCAATTGACATTTTTAGTTTACACTCAAAATGTAAATTTGCGACGGTAAGCAAAAAAGAGGGAGAGAAAAGAAGCATTAAAAATAAATAAGTGCAGTACTTAGGATGAGGTAGACCAGCTATTGATGATTGCAGTTTTAGCTGTTTTTAATCCATCTCTTAAGTTTGGTTTTAAATGATAGAAAGCAGCGCTTTCTCTTAGTTCAGTAGGAATGCAGTTCCAGTTATTTGAGGTCCATACGAGAAGATTGTTTGGCCAAACTTACTACGTCTATACTGCATAATACAGTCTCCCCTGATGGCTGCCCTAGTTGCCCTGCCACTGCTGTTTTTCTCGATGTTGGATTGCATTGCCCAAGGATTCGATTGAACAAACTGGTTTCACAAATGCCCCCAAGTTTAGTCAAATTCAGTGAAAGCGTGTTGATAATTAAGTAGATTTTCTTAATAGATGATTCTGTATCTCTGAATTTATTTAATTTGAAATTGAGACTTTAATGGGCCAAAGCAGCCATCATTCAGATTCATTTTAATAATACTGCTGCTAATATAACTAAAGCCAATGGACCATCTATGTTTATGACCATCTAGTAATTCTGCCAGACACACCAACAACCCTTACCAAAAATACATTATGAAAAAAGTGGTCCTAACACAAATAGTTCCTAAGGACAGAACTACCTGCTCTTGATGTTGAAATTTTTGCCCAGATGAAGGTGCTTGAGGGAAGGATGTCTGGAGAGAGCTGGCAGGACCAACAACAGGTCTCCGTCTAGACCTACACACACACACACACACACACACACACACACACACACACACACACACACACACACACACACACACACACACACACACACACACACACACACACAAACTCCACAAAGCCATGGTGTCTGGAATAATTGTTGGTCAGAGAGGGCTGGTGTGGAGGATCAGAGTGCCAGCCTACCATTGTCAGAGATATCCAGGCTTGCGATTGAGGACACCCTGGGGAAAAGCTCCTGGATCACGGCAGCCCCTGCAGATCTCAGCTGAAGGGGGCAGGGAAGGAGGGAACAATAGTTGGTGGTTAAAAGGTCATCAAGCCAAACCAAACTTTGCCTAATCAAATGTCAGAAGAGTTTGTGGAGTAATACATGCTATAATAATATTTTATAACCCCTGGAAATCCTTTGAGCTATTTTAACTTGTGATTACTATGAATTATTATATATTTTAACATAAAATATAATGTTTAATAAAAAGATAGGAAATAAAAAAATTATTATAAATATAATAACAAGACAAAAGCAAGCAATTAAAACACGCACAAAGAAATCCCTGAGCAAGGCTCCAACGATTAGAAGAAAAACAATTCCAAATGCTTCCTTTCAAAGCCATCTCTGGGTGTTGTCATTTGAAAATGTAATGATGTACAATGTTCAGGATTGACAGTTGCAACATGTTCTCTGTCATCTCAGCCTGCAAATGGGTTGACAGATTGGGACCAACTGACCTCACAGCCACTGAGGTCCAGGTGTAGTTCATTGATGTGGGGGTTGGTGACCAGTCCTGTCAGCAGAGACCTGTCAAACACAATGAGCCAGTCCACCAGTCAAGTAGAAGCACAGCCAAAGACACGTACAAAACTGATAGTTTCTCTCTTCGTCCTAAACAATGAAGTGAATTGTGTTTAAGGAATAATACAGGCAACAAAACATTGACTTTGAAAGGAATATGTCTATTGGCAATGTACAACACCCCAGGGCGTAATTTTACTATTTTAGGTAGTATTTCACTTTGCTGGTGCTAACCCTGATTTCTGTAGATGCTACCAAGTCATAAGAAGACTTTGTGGCAGTAGTAACAATGGGTACAGGATCAAAATCCAGCACTGAAAACGACAGTCGATGACAAACTGCAAATAAATATAAAGTCTAATATTACACAGAAAAATAAACCCAGTAATGAAAAGGAAATCATGGTTGGACATTGTATAATAATGTCAACCACCATGGCTGTTGAAACTAAATGTAATGTATTTTATAACATCTTACAAAGAAATCCAAAAAATATAAGAAACAAAGAACCACAAAGAGAAAGATAAAAAAATAGAATACAGAAATAACAAGAAAGCAAGCAAGAGACATGGACCAGCAGGAAGATTGTGACCGTGGAAACCACCTGAGCACATCGGGAGGCAGTTTCATGGAGGCGAGGCTGACGTGGGTGAGGCTGAAGGCGGAGTTTACGAACTGGTGGAATAGAGGCAGAGTGTCCTTCACCTTTCTGGGTGAGAAGGTTGAGAGGAGAGATACAGAGGAAGAGACATCGTGAGTAGACATGATTCCTATGCCCAACCATTACTGGCCATGGCAAAGTTTACAATCATCTGCGTGTACGATAAACTTGAAACACAGCGGTACAACGTCACCAGGGCTACGGGAAATAATACTAGATACAAATAAAAAATGGCACCCAATGACACCCAAACACACACACATACACACACACACAAAAATACACGCACACATAAACACACAAAGTTTGGATATACACAATGTTTCCGTCGTACCAACATCTCTATTCTGGTTTCTGATTTGTATGGGAGATGAAGATTATTGCAGATTAAACCACAGGCTTAAAACAAGGATAGCGAGCAAGAGAGAGAAGAGTGTAGTGTAAAGCTTACGGTTCCAACTATTATAGGAAATCATTTACACAAATTTATGCTCTGTTTAAGTCACTCCAAAAGCAAGATGCCATCTGAAAGATGTGACTAACCTGTGAGAAAAGGAGTTTTTGGAAAGATTGAGATAAGAGAGATCGGCACAACAGCCCCGCAGAAGAGCACCAAAGAGCTGTGCGAGAAAAGGAAAGGGGGACAAAGTACTTCACACAGATTGAGAGAGAGAATGGCACTTGTTTATTGACGGTTTTCTTTCCTGCAATTGCACACTCAGTTATTTTGTCTTTCGCTACTCACAGAGTCTACAGTGCAATCTGTGCCGGAAAGATCCAGGTGAACAAGGCAGTTTGGCTGCGACAAGAATAGGTACAGCTTCTACAAAAAGACAGAGAATATAAATAAATCGTCCGTCATTTGTTTGTGTGTGTGTGTGTGTGTGTGACACACTAACCGACACGTCTTCGCCGGACAGCAGTCCTGGGTTCTTGCTCAGGTCCAGGTGCAAGAGAGAGTTGGAATATTCATCACTGGAGCAAATAGCTTGAGAAAGAGAGACCACTCCTGAGAGGAAGAGACAGATGGTGATAGAGAAGATAGGAGAGAGGAGACAGAAAAACAGACAAAAGAACAGAATAAATGTTTCGGCCATGCATAATAATTCCCACCTCCCTCCGAGCTGGTAGCTATAGTGATGTGCGTGTGCAGCAGCCATTATGTGAACATTTCAGAGTTTGAGGTAACACTGCTCATTTCTCAATGACCCACACAGCATGAGAAGAGACAGCAACTGTTAGCAGTTAGTCGACTTAGTCCAGTCCAGGGTTACCATACATTTACTGAGCTGTTGAAAAAACTGGGAGGTATCAATGATGATGGTGCTGAGGAGTACTTTTACTCATTTATTTAAAAAGGACTCCACAGAAACACATGGAGGTAGCTGTAGACTGGGATGGTGTGTGTGTGCGTGTGTGTGTGTATGTGTGTGTGCGTGTAAGAAATTTGCTTTTGTTAGAGGAGAATATATTTTGATTTACTTGCAGAAGGATCCGGCAAGAGCGAAGTAAGCAAGAAAGTGGACATGGTAAGGCTGTCCTCATATGTGCAAATAAATGGCTGCCCATTCAAGGCCAGACTGATATTCATTGCAAACTCAAACTTCAATATCTGGTCTCACAGGGCTAGAGAACGGAAATCGGGACCTTGTCTAACCTTTGGAGGAGAGAGAGGTCTTGGAAAGGTTTAGAAGACGGAGTCCTTTGCTGAGGCGACACACCTGCTGGATGAGGTTGGACACACCTAGAGCACACATGATAGAAGATCAACACAATTTAGGACAAAGCCAAGGAGCAGACATGCTTCCTGGGTTGACGGTTGGAAATTAAAGTACTGCCAAAGCCAAAACCAATGCTCTCATTTTTAATAAACACAGATACAAACTTTGATACTATAAGGCCCCTGGGCCTCAGATAGGAGTCAGGGTCAAGGTCTTATACCTCTTGGGAAATTAGGAAGGATGGATGGATGAAAGAGTGGCTGCAACATATATTTTTAGGTGGTCGTAAACAGAAACATTAACTGGATATTCCAGTTGAACATTTTAAACAAGCATCGTTTATAACTGGGCAGATTGTTAGATTGTTTTCAGAATTTCTTACTTCCCACAGAATAATGAAAAGAAGTGGAAGTGTGCCCATTTGTTTATCTACTAGATGTGTTTTGTTAAGTTCCACTTCAGCTGAGACTTGTTCCTTATACCTTGATTGTCCAGAGAGTTATGGGCCAAGTTGAGGGAGTGGATGGCAGATGCTGGATTCTCTGAAAGAGCAACTGACATCTTCTGTGGAAAGTCCCTATGGTAGCATAAAATTAAATGCAATATTCAGCTAGTGCAACGGTGCAAACAGACTGAGACAGTTGAATATAATGTGGAAGTGGGAGTTCACTCACGATTTTAACCCAGCGTTCTCCAGTGTGATCTCCTCCAGGCTTGAAGACTTACTGAGCGTGTGCAAGACCTGCTCCGTGACCTCCGAACCCTGTGGCAAAATAAACACTAAGATTGAGTAGCATAGACATTAAGCACAATCCCCCCTCCTGCAAAATCAAACAAACCTCAGATTAAAAAAATACATACTATCCGCAGGTCTTTGACATACAGTTTGGTAAACCAGTTGTTGTAGGCCATCGATGCAACAATGACAGCCAAATCCCTGGAAGAGCAAGGACGGAGCATCACAAATGATGTGCAGATTCTGAATCAAGCTTTATCTACCCTAATGTGTCATGATCCGGGAGAGGCTACACGTGGATACAGCTGAGATGTTAAGGTTAGGTATTGGTTTAAAAACAGTTAAGTCCAGGAGCTGGTTAAGATCAGGTATAAGGTTAGCGATGGTTAAGTTCCGGTAATAGGTGAGAGATGGTTAAGTTTAGATATGAGGATTGAGATAGCAACATTCCGTTGTTAGGTGATGGTTGTGTTTAGGTATTTGGTTAGATATCGGTATATTAAGGCGTTAGGTTAGGGATGGTTATGTTTGTGTGTTAGGTTAGAGATGCATGAAACTATGTCAGCTGTGTCCGTTGAGTATCTCCCGTGATGACCCATGTAGCTCGGCCACACCCCCTAACACTCACCTGCTCTCAAGGTGACTGAAGTCCAGCAGGTTAAACTCCCGGTTGTCCTGGGAGTGATAGATTGTGTCCACATCCTATTAAACATAGTAAACATAAATAGTATCCACCATTTACACCATTGGCTTGCCATAGGATATTTGGAGGAAACCCAGACCCTCATGCACACAGTAGTTACATTCATGTAACTCACGCCCCCAGTTGGGAGACTGAAGGACGGGCTTAGCTTCTTACCCACTGCACCTCCTCCTTGCAGCCAATACCGTTGTAGTCACATAGAGCAGCGTAAGTCTCTGAAAAACCTCCTGCAACGACACAAAAACAAAAAACAAGAGTTGGAGAAATGTATGAGCAGATGCTTCCGTTGGTGAGGGATGGGGAAGAAATTAAAAACGTGCAAAAAAGCAGTCAACAGTTATCTTTTATGTTTGTGTGAAAGGGGAATTTACCAGGAACATCTGGGAAATGGAGTATTTAAGCACATACTGCCTCTCTGCAACCTGCCAAGAGATAGTTTGCAGTTGCACTTGCGAATGTAAGTGTGTTTGTACTGCGTGTGCGTGTGTGTTTGTCTGTGTGTGTGCGTGCAACTGTATACATGCTTGTTCATGCACAAGTGTGTGTGTGCACGTCCAAGTGCATGTGAGCGGTTTGAATGCTCAGGTGAATAGTAAATCAAGACCAATTCAGAGCAGTCTGAGCAGTGTGCTCCTCTTACCGCACGCCCTCTGGGTTTCCAGCGACGTCTCCGAGCTGGGGGAGCACTTCCTGCTGCCTTCTGAAAGGTCACTGTCTGAGTGACAGATGGAGGGGCTAAAAGAAAAAAGGCAGACGTGAAATACTAAACAAAACCATCATTATTTTTAACATGAACTAACTAATCAACATAAGGGAGGACAGCCTAAGCACCCACGCAAACACAGAGTTGTTGAATATTCGTGACAGGGCGAAGTTAACATGGCTGACGACATGGTTGAGCTGCTCACGGGACTGAAACCACAGGGAGTAGGTGGACTTGTCCGTGTCAACGATCACCTGGATGGCATTAGACATGTGGTACAAGGGAAAACAATGAGTAACTGATATTTACAATTCAAATTTACAAATTTCCGTTTGGAAGTCTGATGAGACAGACTGACTTTTCAAACTTGAAGAGCTGCATTATAAAACGATTACCTGAGGCTGATAAACAAATTAACTAACAACAATACACAGAGCTCCATGGAGTCTTGAAGTTAAAAAAAAATTGGGGAGGGGAGGCAGGTTGGCACATGAATGGTCACTCACGTGCCATTAAAGGGAAAATTGATTTCCCCCAACACAGCAGGGGTAGCCAGTAATAAGCTTCTTATTTATTGCCACTGTTGTTGCTACATCAAGTCGCAAGTAGCAAGCTTACTTATTGCTTCCATGGCTTGATTGTGTTCTTGTGTTGGAACTAGAGCTGCTTGTGTACCTTTGCATTGATTAGCCTGATTATGGAATAGCAGGCTCCCATACCAACTCAATAATGAGTTTCTACATAAAATGTAAGAGTTGATAGACAAATTAAACATAATAATTAATAACAGCATTATTGTTTACAGTGGTTTGACTCCCATATAAAATGAGTATGGTTACTATAATTGTCATTAAACTTTTTTACTTAGTTATCAGTATTCTCAAATGAATTGCAATGCAATTTCAGCAAAGTAGAATGTAGCTTATAATATAAGCACATGGAAGTTATGGTTAAAGGCTGACCCACTAATTTGAATAGCCACTAAGTTAGAATACATAAGCATCAGCCAGCATCAGCTAACCTCCCACACTGCCTTAGGTTTCATGTACTGTACTCATTGACACTTCAGCTAGCCAGAGGTGTCAAGGCTGCAACCTGTATATTCTCTAATTATCCCTTCATTATTGCATGCATTTTATCCTCATAACAGGACTGCAATAATGTAGTTATTATTTAATTACCTTAAAGAATTCAATACCTGTAATTGGAAGAATGCAATGCATGCATACAAAAATTACTAAAACAATTATTTAGAAAATAAATAAATACACCTGATGTTCCGCATGGGAGGTCAGAGAGCGAATTTCTAAGAAGTTGAACGTTGCTTCTATCTGTAGGTGGAAGATGCAATTTCAAACACATTTTATTAGGCATGTAAAGAGGGTTCAACGGTAAACATCATCCCTAAAGTAGCAGGAAGACCAAACTACCTTTGTGGGAACCTTGGGCATCAGGAAATACAGTCGCCATGTTGTGAGGACCTGAAAATAAGGAAGAATAAGATTTAACTTTGATCAAGTTCCATGTGACGCAGCCGCACTCCCTTGCCTGGAGCCAAAGCATACTCTTTCTTGAGTTACCATGGTAATAGTCAGGGTGAGATAAGAAGTCCTCTCTCTATGCATTTATTGATCTGCCTAAAAGCATTCCATTTGGAGACACACTGTCTTCAACCAGGTGGGGAACAAATAGCAGAGATGTATTAAATAGCATTGCAATATAGTCTTAAATGGTATTAGATAACAATGCAATCATACGATAACCCATCTCTTGCTCTCTCTGAAGTACCAGTTTTGCTCAGGAATAAATGCACACACACGCACACAAAGCAATATTACGTTTATTCACCTATCCTTTTTCTTATTTGAAGCTAATAAGCGGCTCTCACACGATTTCCTTCCTGCCAGTCCAAAATGAGCGCATGCGGCTACTCCTATCCAAACACCATTTAGACCAGACTGTCCTGCTTGACAACAACCTCCAAGGGATCTCAGCTCTCCCCTCGCTGGCAGTTGACTGCGACTCGCCAGACTGTCTTTACAACCTAAGAGCTTCTCAGGAAGATGCTGCACAACTCCAGGCATAGCTTGGCACATTTCCCTTTCCCCAAAATCTGCCTGCCCTGAAGGTAAATGACATTAGCAAACCTCATATTTCATATGGCTCTGTTTCTGCTTACCCTCCCTATGGCTGAAATGTAAGATGTTCTTCAGTATCCAGCAACCAGCCAGGGCCTGTCTGTTGCGGGCACGGTTGATAGGGCTGTGGACTTGGAATGGAGTGGATCAGTGCAACATAGGCTATAATCTAGACTAACTGAGAGCTATTCTGTGGATCAGAGGTACTCTTTGTCTCCTCTCTGGAGTCCTGCCATCGACCCATTTCCCCGCTAGTCTTCTGCTCCATCACTCCCAATCACTTGATCTGTCTTTCGCATGAGGCCCCGACTGAATATCTTTCTAACTCTCGGTCAGTCACTTCACATTTCTCTTTCCTTATGTTTTTACCCACTCGAAAAAGTGAGTTATTGCATTAGTGCCAGCCCCACCGCTCTCTATGCTTGATACAACCCTTCACTTCACCACGCACACTCTTTACTCCCACCCAACCAAAGCTTAGTCTAACCGATGTCCGAAACAGGTTGAGTAGTTGCAGAGAGAGTGGGTGGAAACAAAATGTGTGTGTCTTCGTGCATGCATGCATCTGCCGGAGGGTGGGGGGCGATGGAGCGACCTGGGTTAAAGGGACTGGGGAGGGGGGGGGGGAAAGGGGGATGCTAGACTGGGTATCCCCAGCCCGTTCTACCTACATTTTTAATTCGCCCTGCAGCAGGGGCTGGAGAGGAGCAGTACTTTTCTTCCTTTTTCCGATATTGCTTGATTGACTTTATATACACTCCACTTTCAAAATAATTTTGCACAACCTTCAAAAAAAGTTAGCTGCCATTGCCAACCCATTGTGCTACAAAACAATCACTTTTGTTGACACCTGCCTTGAGTTTTCCCTTCGTTCTGCATAGTACGTCATCCGGATGGTTGGATTGATTGGTGGAAGGACTATCCAATTGCGTACAGAGTCATTTGAATCACGGCTCTTGTGCTGAAGAAAATTACAGCAGCCTCCCAAGACCAACGTGCAATCTAAGATTGAGCTTGTTCTGGCAATAGCCAAGCTAGGGGATGCAGCAATCAACTTAAACCCCAATTCAGAGCTTGGCTAGTGGAACTTGATTAAAAGATACTATAGTGTCACTTTGCGAGGGATGAGTTGGGGTCATGACCTGAAAGTGTGAGAAAAAACAGTAAAGACACAGGTGGGAAAGCTGGAGCAAGAGAGAGAGAGAGAGAGAGAAGCCCAAAAAGATGCTCCTTATTAAAGTTGTCCACATCAAAAGAAGACTAACTGACATTCACCATTAAAAGACTTTCCTCTCATGCCTCAAGCT
This sequence comes from Melanogrammus aeglefinus, assembly GCA_900291075.1. Classification (NCBI taxonomy): domain Eukaryota; kingdom Metazoa; phylum Chordata; class Actinopteri; order Gadiformes; family Gadidae; genus Melanogrammus; species Melanogrammus aeglefinus. The sequence goes on along the minus strand of OLKM01003433.1, from coordinate 6,112 downwards.
AGAAGGGATAGCATCTAAGCAGGAAACGTTTCCCAGCACATCTTAGCAGAAGACGTTAGATGAGAAAGAGACTGAAAAAGAGAGCGAGAGAGCGAGAAAGTAGAAGAAAGTATATCTAACTTCAACCTCCTAACCAGATGATGAGTCATATGGCCACAGCAGTAGCTTGCTTCACAGAAGGAGTGCACTCACTACAACATAGGAGAAATGGTACCCGGTATACCAAAGGAACACGGATGATATCAGCAAGGGCTAACACATTATGCCAATGTCACTGCAGATGGATGAGCGGGGGGACAAGCACACTTTGCCTCAAAGCAATCACATGATTGCTATAGCAGCACACTTCTTATAATCAGCTACATGTGAAACCGAGGCAATTGAACCAAGAACGTTTTGGATTCCTGCCTCCAAATATGGGAATGAGCAGAGCTCATGATGCTCCTGTATACATTATACACATTTCCACAATAAACCATTGCAAACAATGTTGAGACTCTCCCAAAATAAAATGTCCACTTCCAATCTGATAGACTAGGCCCCCCCCCGCCCCCAACTACAGATACCAGCTAAAAAGAAAGCTGGTATCTCTGGCCCACATACTCTCTGGAAAGCAGCACAGAATCAAATGCTGGCCCCTCGCCTCGTCCAAAGCTCACAGAAACCCAGGTCCGATTAGATTCAAACCAGCATCCACACACACACACACACACACACACACACACACACACACACACACACACACACACACACACACACACACACACACACACACACACACACACACACACACACACACACACACACACACACACACACACACCTATTTTAATCCCCCCACAGATACAGTCTCACAGAGCTGCAGCTGGTTGCAGCCTCTGTAGGTTGCTGACCGGAGAGAGAACATTTAGATTGTCAGAGCTGTTATTATCGCAAACCAAAAAAACACCCAAAAAACACTTCTGTATCTGACTTTTGTCTCATTTGTGAATATTCAGTAATAACTCTCAAGAGGGAGGGAGGAAGATAAGAGGAACAGAAGGAGAGATAGAAAAACAGACCAAAAACAGAGGGCCTTGGATTGAAGTTATAACCAAGTGGTTTCACACCTTTGACTCAACATAACAGACAGATAGACAGACTGGTTCAAAGCATTAACTTACCAAAATTCTTTCCTCCATTTTGCCATTTTTGGTGTCAAGTTTGATACCACGTACAAACTTGATAGGAGATTTGTCGATAATCTTCCTGACACTTTCTGTGGATGGAAGACCAACACATATTTGGATGAGTAAGTAAGATAAATGCACACGTCTTGCTCTGCTGCTATTGGTTCAGAGTGAAGACACTCTCAAATCAAACCTGGACAATGACCTTCTTTGACATTTTGACTTTATTTAGTTGGACAGGTGTTTAAGGCAAGGCAAGGCAAGGCAACTATATTTATATAGCACTTTTCATACACAAGGCAGACTCAAAGTGCTTCACATATAAACATTGTCATACAATAAAATTAAATAATAGACAAGTAAAAGAAAACATATGCAAAGAAATGAGTAAAATAGAAAGTTAAAAAGGCATTTTAGTATTAAAATAGAAAATAAATGCAAAGTTAAAAAAGCTTTTTAGAAAGTGCAATGTATTTAAGATTTAGCAGAAAGCTAAAGCAAACATAAAAGTCTTCAGTCTTGTTTTAAAGGTGCTCAGAGTTGGGGCAAGTCTTAAATCCTCAGGGAGTTTATTCCAGCTATTTGTTGCATAGTAACTAAATCCTGCTTTCCCATGTTTCGTGTTTACTCTGGGGATAATTAACAGATTGGTCTCAGAGGATATTAGTGGTCTAGAAGGCTTATGAAGTGGAAGCATATCAGTTAAATATTTTGGGACTAAACCATGAAGAGATTTATAGGTCAGCAACATGATTTTAAAATCAATTCTCTGACCTAAATCAATTCTTTAGCCAGCATTCTTACTATATTAAGCCAGGAAAATCCATTTGAAAAGGCGCGCATTCAGAGACCGGACACAGGGTTCTCTTTTTTGGCAGTAAATGACAAGCGACCCTTTGCCTGAACAAAATGTTGAAAATGTCAAAAATATTGTGGCAGACGGTAGGGAGGAGTGAGGAGAGTGGTATATCTGGCAACCTGCTGGCTCCACCTCCAAGCCTTACATGGACTTCCTCCCTTTAACGATGCAGGCCTGAGGACCATTAAGCAGGAGTGCTTGGAGTTAAAGGGGAGAGCAGGCTACAACACGGGAAAGCTAGGGCTAGCAAACTACAGACCGCATCTTTGGGATCTTCAGGGAGTACTGTACGGCTGACAAGAGCGAGATCGATGGAAAGTGAATTGGACTAATTACGGTTTACTGAGTGTGCCCTAAAGGAGGTCGAGTACCCTTTTCCCATCCTGGTTGTAGATACCCATACAATAACCTGGACTTTAGAACTGCTCTCTGTGTTGTGTGGTTTTATTGTTCAACTTGGTGGCGTGGAAACCCCACACCCACGAGCCTGCTACATAAGATGGAGAATGCAGGCATGTAGCTACACCAAGTTGAATAAATAGACCACACAGAACAATGGAAGCGTTGGTGCAAAAACTGGTGGAAGCAAACATTGCGTATCAGGAGCTAATGGGAGCGCTGACAGCCGGCCATGGCTGCAGGTGCTGCAGTTTCCCATCCTGGCCCCCAGCAGGTTTGTCTCGGCAAAGCCGGAGACGACACAGCTCATGGGAATGCAGATGCCCTTTCCAGAAGGGATGCTCTGTGGAACTGGACCGCCCCTCCCTCCCGGTCAGAGCTGAGTGGGAGGGTGTGTGGCAGACAGCAGGGAGGAGTGAGGGGACTGTTATATCTGGCAACCTGCTGGCTCCACCCCCAAGCCTTACATGGACTACCTCCCTTTAACGATGCAGGCCTGAGGAACATTAAGCAGGAGTGCTTGGGGTTAAAGGGGAGAGCTAGGGCTAGTAAACTACAGACTGCATCTTATGGGAGTACTGTATGGCCGACGAGAGATCGCTGGAGAGGGATGAATTGGACTAATTATGGAGTGCTCTAAAGGGGATGGAGTACCCTTTTCCCACCCTGGTTGTAGATACCTGTACAATACATGACCTCGACTTTGGAGCTGCTCTGCCCCGCACCCACGAGCCTGCTAATATATATATATATATATATATATATATATATATATATATATATATATATATATATATATATATTCAAGTAAAATAATATCCACAGAACTTATCCTACTGCTGTAAAATCTTCCTTAGAATAAAAATGTATAAAACGTATTTCCATGGGCTGAATTTGAAAGGACATAGTTGCAATAAAAAAAAATTCAATTACTTTAATGGTCATCTCGAAACAATGTTATTTTAGAATGCTGTTTGAAATGTGGAAAAAGACGACAGCATGGGCGCACCATGTTACATTCTGGCATTATAATCACTTAATGCTTGACACACTCAATTAAAGGTGACATATTATACTAAGTGTGAATGTGATTAGCCGTTACAAGCCGTTTTGAAAATCGACCTTCCGAAATGTGGCCTAGTGGCCGTGTTACCTAGATGTATGACAGATCGATGAGCAGCTATGTCACCTTTAAAATAGTAATAGACACTGTCACACAGAAACTTCACACAGGATGCTTGCTGGTACGACAGGCTTAAACATCTGTTACACACTTGACCATCAGCCAATGTAATACGTGTACAAATTTATTTAGAATACTGGAATGTGATTTTGATTCAATATGTTGGATGCACATATTCACATGTGGCTCAACAGGCCTAACCGTAACAGAGTATAGATACATGACATCTAACCATGACACTATTTAAAGCTGATGTAGGTAAATTGACATTTGACAGTGGTAGAGAGAGAAGGCAGAAAAGAGGATTCTAAAAAAAATCAAGCAAAAATAAGTGCCCTCCCTCTCTGCTCCCTCCCTCCCATTGGTTCTTCACCATTCTAAAGTGTTGCATTACATACTTGTGATTGAGGGGCAAAAAGGAATCCCCAAGACAAATCACAGAAGAGATGCTCTGATTGGTCAGAATTTAGCCAGGAGCAGCTTAAAATCTAAATCGGCTCAGACAGTGATCTAGAAACAGATACTATCACAGAAATGTTTTTGTTTTGTTTTTTACAGCTGACGGACGGCAATGCCAATTCCAACCACAAAACCCTTGCATGGCAATATTATACACAGACCAAAAATAAAAAGACCAAAATCGCTAGGTTTAATTGAGACAGTTGTGATGACTTTAACCAGAGAGCCAACAATGTTGACTGCTTGTACGCTGCATCCCTGGAAGATAATGTTGTCCTAGATATAGTGTTCCTTACAGAAACTGCTGTCAGTGTGGTGGAATCCTAATGGAACAATTAACACAGTGTCTATCCGCTACAACTTGATCATGAGAGAGAGAGAGAGAGAGAGAGAGAGAGAGAGAGAGAGAGAGAGACACTAATCAACTTGATCATCGAGAAGAGCAGAGGGAGAGAGGGACAAGAAATGTGTATGTTTAGACTAGTTACAGCTTGATCATGAGAGAGAGAGAGGGAGAGAGAGAGAGAGAGAGAGAGAGAGAGAGAGAGAGAGAGAGAGAGAGAGAGAGAGAGAGAGAGAGAGAATAATTTACATTTACCTGAAGGCTTTTTAGGACTTTTAACATTTCAGAAAGATGAGGACATTGGTCCTATAATTTTTTTGGATATTTTGTTTCGTCTAGCTTCCAAGCGTTTTCCTGTCTGTCTCTGGCATTAAGGGAAGTCAAACCAGCAAGCACACCGACGCCGGTAATTTCAGCGATAGATCAAATTCAGAAAATGAGGACATTGGTCCTATAATTTTTTTGGATATTTTGTTTCGTCTAGCTTCCAAGCGTTTTCCTGTCTGTCTCTGGCATTAAGGGAAGTCAAACCAGCAAGCACACCGACGCCGGTAATTTCAGCGATAGATCAAATTCTGAATAGGCCTAGTTCAACCTCGTGAACACGAACAATTATTTTATTTATCATACAAAATTTGAATTCAATATGCGAAAAATTACGAATAAACATAACAAATGTATGAGAAAGAACCGGTTAATACCCACGACAAGCCTCCACGGCTATTATGATTATTTTCACAACGCCCCTTTTCCTCAGTGGCCTAAGGCTGGGATTCTACAACATGATCTTCCCCAAGGAAACACCAGGAGAAGGACATGCGTGTATAAATGCATTTAATAATTTAAGCACGGATATCATACCACATTGAATTTAATGTATCACAGAAGCCCGAACCTAAACAAAACAAAAATCCTATGTTGACCATGCAATGCGCCTGTTCAGTCCCAAAGCCTAGGCTACTTACTGTACACTTGGATGGTGATTAAAGCATTAGAGGCTCACACGAGACTGGGAAGGGAAATAAATGATAAAAGAGCATCTTATACCAACCTGTAATATCCTTGCTCAGACTGACGAAACAAGAGCCAGTGATGTCTTTAGAAGCCATGCCTATCACAGCCCCCTTTCCCCCTCTTTCTTATAGAAAAACCCAAACGGATCGTCTCTCCCTCTCGATCCACTAGCAGAGCGTCAGCCGACCTCGCTTCCTGAAAGAAACCGTAAGGACACGAGACCGGAGAACGGGGAGAGGGGAGTTGTGAGAGAGCGAGAGAGAGGGGACGACACGATTTCTTTATTTTCTGGGTCATTGATCTGACTTAATATTAGGGGAAATATTGTAGGCCTATATTAGTGATATATGCATGGCACTATTTGTGCTGTTATGGTTATTGAAAATTACACTAAATTATTAATTATCTTCTGCACTAGCTTCTACTGTCCGAAATGGTCATATGAAAGAGGGAACAAATATTTCCATCAAATCTGCATACATTCCACATAGGTATATATCACTATAAATCTCACTAACCTCTTGCACTTTCATCCTCCTGACTGAGGTCAGGGCTTGGGCTTGTGGCGGCTGGTGGAATTTATTTGAGGGGGGGGCTGAACGTTTGCATTCCAAACCCCTGTAGGGTCTGGGGCATCCTCCCCAGTAAGAATTTTTGTTTGATTTTCACCAAACAATACGAAGCAT